>JACAXG010000015.1:9931553-10118038 GCA_018881555.1 Amblyornis subalaris | reverse complement strand
ATATCCACATAATGTGGATTAAAATCCTGGGGATGGACGAACCTGCTCATCCATCTGATTCACCCAAACACTTGGCAGCTTTTCTCCCGACTTTCTGTGGGGGGAAAAAAATGGAGTGAGTATTTTATAGGATGGTTAGGAAGGGTAAATCTGATCAGGGTRAATTATATTGGGGGATTGTTGCCTTCCTCTGGGGTGGCTCTGGAACAAAGTGCTCATTCCCTGATCTCCCTGCCCCAGGCACAGGCTCCTTCACAGGACTCTGCAGGAGAAAAGGAAACACTGAACTTAGGGAATTGCCACGGAGAACTTCCTTGGCTGATAACTCTGGGCAGCAAAATGCTTCCTGAYGTGTATTGATTCAGCAGAAAGTCTATGATATATAATAATGCCACTTTGTCATTTTAGATCCAATTTTTTCTGCTCCACATCCTTRGGATCTCCCAGCTGAGCCTTATGAAGTGGGCCCAGAGCAGCCTGCACTTCTGAGCTGCCTTAAAAAACACACATGCAGCTGATCCTGGAGGAGCAGCCCAAATTCTTCAGGCTGGCCTGGGCAAGAAGTCACCTCCCGTGGCCAAAGTGCCCTTTGCTCACTCTGGGGTTCTCCTCAATGTGTCTCCTCCCCGGATTTTCCTGCTCTTTGCTCCTTTCCCCTTGCTCAGCAGTGCTGTTCCCCAAATTCCCCYGAGCAGGGATGGCACAGCAGCCCCTGTGGGAGGGCTGAGGGCTCACACCCCTCTCYGAGGCCAGGAGGAGCCTGATTTTCTGCACAGATCATCACTCACCTGGAATTCAGCTGCTCCCACCTGGAATGGCTGCACCGATTCCAAAGCGAGCTGCCTGAGCTCATTACACAAATAACCCACGTAATGAGCTTSAGGAATTAATTGTTATTGATGCTCAGAACCGCTGCAGGAAGACCTCGTGCTCGTGAGCGTTGTTCCAATTAAAGTTTTCCGCTCTGAAAATCAGAAACCTGAATTAAATTTAAAAAAAAAAAAAGCAGCGGAGAAGATTCCTGAGTGCCACTCCCAGTGCCCTGTGAGCTGTGCCGCGTGCAGCTGGGCAGATGTGCCRTGGAAATGGATTCAGGCTGAAGGAGGGCAGGGTTAGAGGGGATATYGGGAAGGAATTCTCCCCTGTGAGGGTGGAGAGGCCCTGGCACAGGTTGCCAAGAGAAGCTGTGGCTGCCCCAGCCCTGGAAGTGTCCCCAAGGCCAGGCAGGACGGGGCTTGGAGCCCCTGGGATAGTGGAAGGTGTCCCTGCCCGGGGCAGGGGGGGTTTAGGTGATCTCTGAGGTCCCTCCCGACCCAAACCATCCTGGGATTCTGTGAAATGCCTGGAGAAGGTCTGAGGCAAGAACATCTGGAGCCACCAGGGGGAATAGTGTGGCCCACCCGATGTTTGCTCCATAGCATCTTCCAAGGAAAAGCCATTCCCAGTGCCCACAGCCGAATATTCAGAACACTGATCCTTGCAGTGACACCTCACCTGCACCTCCACTTCCCTCTCATCCCACCTTCGGCCATTCCCATACAAAGACAAAACCCCTGCCACGCAGCTGAGGTGAATTTCCCATTTTTCCTTTCCCTCCAACATCCCAATTTTTATTTCCCTTGCACGATCGCCCCTGGCCGSCTCGGGCCGTCACTGCCATGCGGAGCACGGGCTCTTTAGGAGCTGGGAACATTCCTCAGCGCTCCGGGTCCYCCCGCAGCGCCAGCCTCTCCCGGCTCGTTGCCATTCCCTCCGGGAGCCGGGCGCTCCGGGAGCCGGCGCATTCCCACCGGCGCCCGCGGCACCCCCGGCCCCCGCCGGAGGCACCGGGAGCCCGGGGGATGCTCATCCACATCCCCCTGGAGCCGCAGGGGTTTCCCAAGGGGTTGTGCTCGCCGTCCCGAGCCATCCCGTTGCCATGGTGACCGGAGCGGGATGCTGCACCCCAGCCCGGCTCGGGATGGAGAGGGTGGTTCCCGGAGGAGCTTTGCCACACCTGAGGGGAAGTGTTTTAAAAAAGAAAAAAGGAAATCTTCGCTAAAAAAGATTTGGAATTTTTCGCTTAAGCACGAAGATCAGCGATTCAGGATTTTCATTCTTTTCACAGAATGGCAGAACGGTTTGGGTCGGAAGGGACCTTAAAACCATCACGTTCCAAGCCACGGGCGGGGACATCTTCCACTTTGTAGATTAAACACGAAGGTTGGAAGCCTAATCCTGGGACTGGACCGGGAACTTCCCGCGGCTGGAGCAGCGGAGGAGCAAACCTGAGCTGGGGCTCCCTYGCGCTGTTCCCTCGCATGCATTCACCTCCCCACACTCCTGTGACCACACCCTGTCCAGCAGGATCGAGGCTCCATCCCCTGAGGATGCACGGAAAGATCCAGAGGGGAGGATCGCACCCCCCACCCAGCTCTGCCGGGCGGGTCCCTCCCCGTTTCAGCAGGAAAATACAATTTCCCTCCCGAAGCACTGCAGAGCTCCCTGCTGCAAGGTCGAGTCTCTCCCGGGACCACGTGTCCTGGTGCAGGGGAAGAAGATCTGTCACAGTTCCGAGCAGGTGACCCTTTGTGACCTGGCTTTGGTCAGAGCAGCTCAGCTGACGTGTTCTGCTGGACTCTGTGTCCGACGCAACCTGTCTGTGGAGTCACTGCACTCATTAAATACAAACACACTGAAGGAACATAAATTCTGCATTATCTATTTACTCGCATCTCCTGGACCAATTGTTTATTTTGGTGGACTTCCAGTGCCCTGGGCAGACGGGTCATTGGAGCCACTAATRACATTGCTTTCTCCTCTGCTCAGCCTATAATTATGATATTTCTCTCCCTTTTATCTCTTCTTCTCTGTAGTAATAAAGTTCTGATTCTTCAGTGGTACCTCAGGGTGTCTGACCCACAAGAGGGGTGCCCAAGGGGATCCACCAAAGCAGGATGCATCTCCAGCTGAATTCTAACGCCTGTTGTCAATCCAACAGTAAATCTGCTTTTTCTTGCTGGTCAGATGGAAACTTCCAGGCAGGAGGAAGTTGGAGACAAGGGAAAGCAGGAGAGCTGCTGCACAGGGATGTACTCTGTGGGCACTGGGTGCTCATGGGCTGTGTGGGGTGACAGGAGATGGATCTTGCTTCCGGAATTTCCCTGGATCGGGCTCGCTGCAGGGCCCACACGGCCAAGGGTCCAGTGTGGTGAGTATGGAAAATATCTTTGCATTGCCACCTTTCCCTTGATGGACTGTGGAGCGTGGAACAGCAGGAGAACACCTTGTGCTGGCAGGTTTGTCTCACTTACCTGGGTCACCCTGTCATCACTGACCCTCCAAGCCCCTTTCCCTCTCATCCCAGAGCTCTCCAGCCCTCGGATCTCTGTGTTAGGGCAGGAACACCCTGGRAAGAGCCACCGGTTCAGCTCCACTCTTGGTTTTCTCTTGGTCTGGTTCCRTGCTCTTTGGGAACTTGCCTCATTTCTGGGCTGCTTTTGGTTATCCTGAGCTTTCTGGGGAATGGCAAAAGCTCCTGCTGAGGTGATTTCAGCCCAGAAATACCCTAGGAAGAGATCACCTTCCTTTTCTGGATCCTGGGCTACCACAGGCTGCCAATTTTAGCAGTGCCAGAGAGCTGAGGGTTTGTGCTCTGTCTCCTTTCAACCCCTGATGCTCCACACACCCCCAGGGCTTGACCTCAGAACATCCCAATCGATATCTCCTTGGATCTGCACAGAAAACAGAGAAAATAGCCCAAARCTCTAAAGGATGTTTGTCTTGGGGAAATTAGTGAAGGCCAAGCAGCTCCTTTGTGTTTCTCTACTCCCAGACAGATGTTAATCCTTAATGAATTACGTTTGCCTGAATCCAGGAGCACCATTTATCCCAAGTGACCTTTGCTGAGTTGAGTTATTAAGTGTTATAAATAACTSCTCTTAATATGCAGCCAGTGTACGAGTGCTTTTCATCCTGATTCAGGAACAATCACAAACTAATTCCCCACCAATAATTCCCGAGATATTTGAATAAAAAGACGAATAYATTTGCATATCTGCCCAGAAGGAAGTCATCTCCCTGAAAAATGTCCTGGTTTGCAAACTGCATTAATGGATGGCTTCGGCACAGTCGCTCTCACAAGAAATTATGCTAATCCGTGTGGGAGATTTCATTTTCCTTCAGAAAAAAATGGGAGTGCAGGAAGACACAGAACAGCCCAAAGGACGGCAGGGAGAGACAGTGCCCCGAGAAATGGACTGCAGGATCTGCTCTAATAAATCAGGGTTTGTTAGGGAACAATAGTAGGCAGCTTTAAATCAGATACAGCAGTGGATAAGTCTTCAATAAACAAAAAGAATTCAGGATTGAATTGGAATATGCAGGTGTTGTGTTACACGGGTGGGACTCGCTGGGCTCGGCTGCTGAAAAATAGCTGAAATATCCAAGACAGAATCACAGAATCCCAGGACGGTTTGGGTTGGAAGRGACATTAAAGCTCATCYWGTTCCATTCCCTGCCGTGGGCAGGGACACCTTCCACCAGCCCAGGTCGCTCCAAGCCCCATCCAATCAAAATAGCTGGAATACAACCTAAAATCTCATGGACCTTCGGAAGGTGTCCCTGCCCATGGCAGGGGGTGGAGCTGGATGATTTTTAAGATCCCTCCCAGCCCAACCATGCTGGGATGATTCCCTGATTTCTGGGCTGTTTAATTGTGGGTTCAGTGAGGAGGCCCTGGGAAAGCAGCACCCCTGGGTGCCACGAGCTCCACGTGGCCCTGTCACGGGCTCCTGGGGGCACCTGCAGGGCTCAGATCCAGAGTCTGCTCCTGGGAAAGCGACACCATCCCAGCCCCAGCAGCGAGCCCTGAATGTGCCAGCAGTGGGGATGTGATGCCTTGGCCAAACTCCCGAGTCCTTAATTGCCAGCTCGGAGTGCCATCCCTGTCTGGACGAGACCATCGAGCTGCGCTTTAAAGCAGCTTTTTAGTCAGAGGAAGATACAAATATTCTCAKGTCTGCAAAGGATCCCATTAACTGCAAAAAATCATGAGAAAGCCTCTCCTGAATGAAGCTCGGGCCTGGTTGTGAATCTTTAATGTGCATTTCTGCAGCTCCTTTCAACACTCAGCAGATTCATATTCTCTTCGATGGAGTAGATGTTTTCATGAAGTATTTATGGCAGCCAAGCCAAATAACCYGATTTCCTTTCTAACAGAGGTTTTTGGGAGGCAGCTCCCAAATCCCAGTCTTCCTTATTTACACTATAAACAGCCGAGAGATCAAATAATAAAATGGAACTGCAATTMCAGTGGTTTTTCCAGAGGAGAATACCTTCTTTTGTGAGATCCGTGTGAATTCTGGCTGTTCTGTACAGCTCAATTATTTATGAGTCAGGAGGAGAAGGGAGAACTGGGAAGAGCTGAGGGAGGAGGAAGGAACAAACCCAGCATGTTCTTGTGTCACCAAACACAGCCCATCCCCTGGGCACGTCCCCAGCGCGGGGAGAAGGGTTTGTTCTCCAGGGAAAATGGCTCGGATCCAGCAATTGATAAAATTCACTGCCTGGCACAACGGACAGGCTCCTACTCAGAGAATCAAGAGAGAGAAAGGTTCTCCATCCCATGGGTGATTCCTTTCACTTGGTGGGAAAAGTCCTAAAGGCTGGAGGACCAGGGCAGCTCCTCAACCTTCCTGCTCCAGGGGCTTCGTGGTGGCTGAGTCCTGGGGTTGTCCCTCCTAACACCACAAATATTCCAGGGTTTGGGCTGATTTGCTCTGGTTTTGCTCTGATTTCGTTCTGTTTCCTACAAGTTTACGACCCCCAGGGCCACAGTTTGCTGCCATTAAAGCTGTTGGGTTGAACCAGTGGCAGAGAGATGAGATCGTACGAATGTGAATCCTCCGTCTCAGCTGCTGCCTTTTAGGAGTCACTCGATATTTCCCGTTTTAAATGACTCCCATAAATGTGGCTGGCTGGTCAGTTTGGCATTGTGAGTGTTTCTGGTGAGGTCAGTGMGGGTTTCGGTGATATGAGTCGGAACATTTCATAGAAATTATTAAAAAATCATAAATGAGCCTTGCTTCCCACTAATTGCCCGTTTACAGCCCTATTCCCATTGCTTCCTTCAGGAGTTTCACCGGTCAGACCTTTAAAAAACACACAAGGAGCTTGGAGAAGACGTTTGTTATGATTGATTGGATGCAGATGCCCGTAAAAAATGGAAAATGGGGAAAGGAGAGCAATAACTCCGAGTTTTTCTGGCTTTTATGGGCAGCAGAAGACCTTGCTGCCGTCGTCCCTCTGCCTGAAGGCAAAGATTTCCATTACCAGGGAATCAGTCACATGGGCAGGGAAAGAGATAAAAACTGGTCCTTTGTACAATGTTCAGCCAAGGTAATTAATTGGGGATTGATTCAGGAGAAATCCAACTCATTTGAAGTCTATGGCGATAAAATCCCAGCAGATGGGACKGAGCAGGAGAARCTCCRGCCCGGCAGGACACGAGGTGAGCTCTGGGCGTGGGAACAGCCAGGCTGCCCCAAGCCTTTCCCAAGTGTTTCCCAAACTCTCAGGAGTGGCACTTCTGTCCCCATTTCAGCTCCGTGTGGCTGCTCCCTCCTCAGTCCTGCTGGGATGGGACAATTCAAAGCCTGGAAACTGCAATTATTCGCAAACCACTGCCACAAGCCACGGCTTTTTTTCCATCTGCACCATTTTCCCTGCTCTGAAATACGATCCAATTAGTGCTGTGCTGTCCCTGCCCRTAATCCTTACGGAAAAATTGGTGCCATCCACTCCTGGTTTTCCGGCCCAGCATCCCTGCTGGCTGGATCACTCAGAGCACTATTGCTCAGTGCTCTGCAGTCTCAGCCTCCTCCCTCCCTTTCCTCTTTTCCTCCCCTTCCTCTTTTCCATGCAGCCCTGCTGACCCTCTAATTGGGAATTCCTCAATTAACACCGTCCTTTTTTCCTAAGCCACCCAGGGCCTTCACCAGCCTGAAATATTCCCTTTAATACCCACTTTTAATCCAACTATGGATCAGGGAAGCCGACAGGCAGAGCAGGATTCCTGCTGATGGTGGTGAATGGAGCAGACGCCAGCAGGATGTCAACCACTGGATCCACCCCCCTCACCTCCGGGATCAGGATGGGTGCTTGGATCCACACACTCATTTCCTGGGAAATTCCCTCCCTCATTCCCCGAGCCCTCTGGATAGCCAGGAGAACACCAGCCAGACTAATCCTGACTCTTGCACTTTGCCTGATATTTCTTCCTCACGCTCTGACATTTGTTGCACCTCGGTGCCTCCTCAGCTCCCAGAGTCCAACGGCTCCAAGCAGATTTTGCCAGGAGACAGGAATGTGATGTGTGGATAAAGGAAAACCTTTTAGAAGTTCAGTTTTTGCTAAGTCTTGGGAAAAACACATTAAGAGAAGAGCTCCTGAGTGCAGCAGCACCRGGGGTGATCCAGGCTCTTTCTGTGTGAGCAAGAAGAGTCTTTCTCAGGTTTGGATTTCATTTGACTATAATTTAAATTTGGATTTTCTGCATTTTGAACTGTACAGGAAAATAGAGAAAATCAACCTCTCTTTCCAATAATCCTCCCCCAAATGCTACCAACCCAAAATGTAGCTGTTTTTCCCAAGGAAAGAAGGGTTTTTGCAGCTCTGGGTAATAAAAATACCTCAGACAAAGCTAACGGCCTCTCTCCAGAGGCAACGGAGCCATTCCCACCCTCTGCCTTTACAGATCCTTATTTTCATTAGTTTTTTATTTAATGAAAGGATAAAACCCACACACTCACACAGAGTCAGCACAGAGCCCCGGGAAAGTCTATTTTAAATAAGAACTCAATTGAATCTTGCAGCACAACYCTTCTTCCCAGTCTTCCCAAAAATCTGCTCAGAAGGATCTGTTCCAGGTGGGGCATTGGCTGTGAGGTGCATGGAAGCATCAGTGGTTTCTGTGCTTCCTCTGGGAACGTTTGGAGCCCTTTGGATGTCATGGAAGCAGAGCCACTGATTCCCACGAGGAATCCCTGACAGGCACAACACTTATTAAAATTAAAATTTTATTTTATTTTGTATTTGTATTTGTATTTKTATTTTCTTGGCAAGGTCTCAGGTGCTGCCAGCAATGGGATTTTCCTGGTCACCCTGGCATTGTCCACGCAATAATATGGATGAATATTTCCTGAATATTTGCCTGACACAGATGACCCCAGGACCTGGAATGCTTGGTAAGGGACAAATAAAATTCTTTTCYTTTATTTTCCAGGCTCTCAGTAGCAAGAGGAACCTTTTGAGCACTTGGAGTGCTCTGATCTCCTTTAATGGGCTGTGCTGGGCTCCTCTAATGGGGAATAAATCAGGGACAAACCCCTWCTCACACGGAGATAACGCTGCTCACACTCAAACAGGAGAGAATTCCAAATCCCACAGGTTCCAGGGAGCTCCCTCCTCTCGGATTCCACAGCAGGAAGGTGTGTGGGGAGCTAAAAATAAACTTTATTTGACCCAATCAGGCAAAGCGATGGGGAAGCTTTAACCTGTCCATCCAGGGCCTGGCATCACGTGTGCCAAGGATTCCTCTGCGAGCTCCAGGGGTGGATGTGGAATTCCAGGAGCGTTCACCAGGCTCACATGGAGCCTCGGGAGCTCCCTCTGCTTCCAAATGTGTTTTCCTTGGTGTTTGCATGAATTGTGCCCATTGTTCCCCTGCTAGAAAAGAGCAAAACSCTTTCCAGCATGGAAATTATTTGCCATTTTTATGAATAAAATTATCCTATTGTATCCAGCGAGGGATTCCAGCAAAAGGGCATTTGCTCCAGTTCTCATCACTCCCAGTTTTCCCTCTTTCAGAGCAGTTTCCCGGCTTTTTTCCCATTGTTAACAGAGAGGGAAAAACATCACACCCGGGGTAAGTCCCAGCTCTGCCCTTCTGCAGAAGCACAAACCCCACCCAAAACAAAAACCTACCACAAAAAATCCCATTTTTTCCCCACTTTTCCCCTGATATAAAGCTGTTTTCCAAGAAAACAGGGAAATAGGAAGGAGCAGTGTCCACTATTGCCAGCCTTCCACGTTGTGTGGGGTGGAAAAAACATCTACCATGAGCAAAATCAACCTTTTTATTTTCTTTAATGGTTCCTAAGTCTCTTTCAAATAAAGCTTTGAGGGYAAAAATTTCTTCCTAAGCAAAGCCTTGGACCATCCCAATTCCAAGGGAATGTTTATGGCCCAGCTATAAAGTGGTGGTAATGGAAACGCTGATAATCCTTTGGCCACAGTGATCCCAGCTGGCCCCTCTGCTAATAAATCATATAAAATGAGGATTAAAAAGGACTTTCTGATTCACCAGGGCTATCTGCAAGCGAGTGATGAAAACGAGTTGGATTTCCAGCCCTGCTGAGTGTTTTGGGTTTTTTTCCCCCAGTTTTTATGTTGATCCAGCGGCTGGAATGTCTTAAATCAGCGTTGGGGGGTGTTCAGATTTTATATTGTGAATATCTGAGTGGATATGAGCCTTTAATTCTCAGCTCTTTAAACCTTTGCTCTGGAAATTGGAGAATTACGGTGTGGAAACGACACAAAAAACGTTGTTCTGTGATGCAGCAGCAAAGCAACCAGCTKAAATTTGTCACAGTGCACTCTCGTCATCGATTCAGCTGTGTACACACGCGGAAATGTTCCCTGTGGGAATGTGCCCGCTATCAGATTTTCCCAGTGCCTCTGGAACGCGGCAGGGATCGATAGCGACCCAAACCATGCGGATGATGTTTCCCCGCACAGCCCCCGTTAAAACCTCCCCARTTCAAAATTCTTCTGGCTACACAAGTCAAAATGCTTTAACGCCCTGGAAAAAACCGTGGATGATCCAGTTGTGGAGCAGGGAATTCGCAGGTTTCCCGGGAAGAGCCCGGCGGAGCCAGGCGGCGGAGCTCAGCCACCGCGCGGCGTATGCTAATGAGCCTCATTATTTAATAATAAACAGCGACATTTAATTAGCGCGGCCATTACTACACATCCAATCCCTTAATTAGGCCGCGGGCCGGTGGGAATGAGCCAGGCCGGGATGAGCGGGAGGCTCTGGAATGTGGCCGCCGGCGAAGGCAGAGCCGGGATGTGCCCGCGGGTTAATGACCCCGCAGTCAGCGCCTTGGGGGTTCACTGGCACAGAGGCCACTGCTGCTGGCTCAGGGGTGGCCCCGGCTCCCCGGACACCCTCGGCTGGGTGGGACAGGGACGGCGCAGTCGAATTCCAAACAGGATTTCAGCGCTTGGTTCCCTGCCGGCACAGCCCGCAGCCTCCCACCCACGCGGCCTCGATTCCTTCCTCTCCCCGGCTCTTCTCCTCCTCCARAGCGCATCCTCAGAGCTGCCCCTGTCCTCAGGCAGGTCTTTCCCACCTGCAGGAGTGTCCAGGGGCACAGGGACACGGACGTTCCTGGGAACGCACGGAGCCAGGAGGGGCTTGGCTCCAGCATCCCCTGCCCGAGCAGGCACTGCCCATCCCTCAGCCCAGGAGGTGTCYAAGTGAGGGATTTGAAGCTTTCCAGAGGGATCCGTCTGCCGTGGCTGAATCCACACGTAAATAATGCCTGGAGTCCTCGCCGGTGGGGACAGAAATCCCTGGAATCCACGTGGCAGATGGGCTGGAGGAGCCTCAGCAGCATCCTGGGAGCTGCCAAGCGGCCAAGTGGCTGCTGGTGTTGTCCCTACACGGGAGAGGAATCCTGGGACGCTGCTGCTGCTGGCTGGAAAAATGGYGAAACGATGGGAAATGATGAAAAACAATGAAAAAATGATGCAACTGCCGAACTGGGGTGGAATCACGGTTTATCCCTGGAAGGAAAAAYGGAGGCAGGATGTGAACCCTGRGATGGAGCCACCAGAAGCCACCAARGGCTGTGCTTGTCCATCCACCTGCCCCAAAACTGGCTGCCCCCAAAGCCAGGAGGGTGTTTTAGGGCCCAACAGTGAAAAGCCTCTTTCAGCTTTGCCAATGCTTTAAAAAAAAGTAATCAGTGAATCAAATATTTCATAGTTAATTTTATTTATTACATCACTTTTCCCAGGATAGTATTTTGAAATTACTGAGGACTTCTATTGTAGCCTTTTCTGACTRAGAAATAACCATGTAAAGAATAAAACAACACCCCCAAACCAAGCAAAAACATATTTTGCCATGATATAAGTGTGCAAAACAGATGGCAATGAACTGGGGGAGCWGGTGAGAAATGTCTGTGGTGCCAAGGGGCCAGGTCCAAGGTGCTGCAAGGTCTGTACCTGGTGTAACAGCTCCCACCTACCTGGGACAAGGATGTGCTGGGCTGGGAGAGTTCATGCACCTTCTGCTCCTCCAGCCTGGGTCAGTTCTGATCTAAATGATTCCATGATAAGTTTAAAAGRCTTGAAAATAAATGTAACAAATTCATATCTTGCAAGTTTGAAAACTTCGTTTTTTTTGCGGAGCACGTTTTCTTCTGGAATTTTCYGCCTCTGCCTTCATTCGTCAGAAATGTTTTAGCCTTAATTTGCCATTATTCTGTGGCTGCTTTATGAGGAGAACCACGCTGCTCTCCCCCCTCCCGGCGTCTGCCAGGAGAACAAAGAGCTGCTCCTCTGCACCTGGCCCTGCTTCGCCACCAGCTGAACCCGAACTCAGCCTCTCCACAAAGTGCAGCAGTGACTCAGKATGGAAATAAGATTGGTTTCTCTTCAGCTCCGTTCGGAGGCAGCACGAGAGAGGGGCCCGTGTTCCGCGGCAGAGCAGCTCTGCTGGGCCACGTCCGCAATCCTCTCCCCGAGCTTCCTCAACAATTCCCAGACAAAAGGAGAAAATAGTGATTCTCTCTCCCAGACTGATTCCCATCTGCTCCAGGCCCTATTTGCATTTTTGAACGTTGACAAGGCATGGTTAAAATACGAGAAAATGGAGCAAAAATAGAGGAAATGGTGCAGGTCCCAGGCTACAGCCAACCTGCACTTCAGTTTTCCCATTATCCATAAATTGTAATAGAAATCTGTTTAATGGAGCCCCCTGAGGGGTGATTTTCCAGATTGAGCTCTCCATCCCTGCAGGTTGTTAAGACTTGGCTGAGCAAAGCCCCAGCTGAGCTGGGCTCGTGGGGTGCTGGGCTGGATGAGCCCAAGGTCCCTTCTGTCACCCCAGCTTTGACTTGGATTTTCTCCTGCTGTTGTTAACAGGGTTCAATCCAAACCCTTCCTAGGAGTGTGGGTTAGAAATTCCACGGTCTTTGTGAGTTATCATCCACCAAATCTTCCCTGTGAGGGTGGGGAGGCCCTGGCACAGGGAATTCCATGAATTCCCCATCCCTGGAAGTGTCCAAGGCCGGGTTGGATGGGGCTTGGAGCAACCTGGRATAGTGGAAGGTGTCCCTGCCCMTGGCAGGGSTGGGATGGGATGAGCTTTAGGGTCCTTTCCAGCCYAAACTATCCTGGGATTCCTAGGGTAGGAATACCTCTGGAATCATTTCAACTCTGAGGATGCTGRGGCAAGAACTATGGAAACTTAAAAAAACAGGGAATTCTGTAGGAAACCTGTGGATATCTGCTGTCCACCTTAACCAACCCAGCTTCCCTCTCCACTCGGATGATACAGCCACTACATTTCCACAAAAGGTTGGATCTCAGGTCTTTTACCTGTTCCCCGTTTTTAATAAAATCCATTTTGTTGTGGTGAATAAAGCTCATCCATTCCTCACGGCACCGAACACASTGAGTTTTTGCAAGCACATAATGCAGCTATTTAAAAAGTGCTAATTGCTTCTTTCGGGAAAAAGTGCCTGAATGTTCCCGTTCCAGCACGGAACGAGCAGCATTTGCACGGGGCTCTCAAGATTGTTCATCTTCCCTGCTCCTCTGTTCCCAATATTCTCCACTTCACTTATTGTGAAGCCTGGCAGGCTCCATATAAAAAGAAAATGAGTAAATGATTTTAAAAGGAGCTGGTTTAGAGTCGAGCTGAGTGTAAAACTGCTCTTTGCGGCTGAAAGAAYTATGTCATTTAAGAATTGTGATTTATGACATTGGCGGCTCCTTTTTGGTGCTTTCTGCCCACAATTCCATCTGGAAGTCTCCACCAGAAGTTCCCTCGCCGTCAGCCGACGGCTCCAAAGCTTTCTGCAGGTCCCAGGTTTATTGCTGTGCCGATATTTGGGAAATGGGATTCACTGTTGAGGAATATAAGTGAAATGATGTCACTCAGTTGCCCTAATTTTGTGAAGAATAAAAAATATTGCGCTTTTCCTGCAGGACAGAGAGGCCACCTCCTTTTCCCATAAAAGCAAGCGCCGCAGGATCCGTCTGGGAGCCAGACTCCTCCAGGCCAGACAGAACATCCGAGCTGGAAAACAGCTCCTCCTCACCAATGGCTCTGTGCCACTGCAAACAGGAGGGRAAACCCACTTTAAGGTGTATTTGATACAACAAAGTTCAGCTTGACCCATTCACTGGCCTTGAACWGTCCATTTTCTTCCCTCACTGTGAATCCAGCCTGAAAAACTTCCTATTCCAAGGCTTTATTTAAGACTCTGTGGAAATGCTGCAGTGGTTGGTACCCCCAGTGCACACAGATTGGCAAAATCATTAAAACAAAGCCCATTTTCAGGGAAGCACACGCTGATCCGGGTCACGGAGCCCAGAGGGGTGGCTGTGTCCCGTGAATCCCAACGGGAACCTCCCWGTGCAGGGAGGATTGCAGCAGAACTCGCATTTGGGGCTGCTCAAACCCCTGGGCAACGCTGTGGGTGCAAAGGTGGCTCCGAGCCCGTTCCCAAGCGAAGCCAAGGCCCTGTCATCCCACGGACGTCAGCGCTGTCCCGTCCCTGCCGTGACTCATTCCCGAGGCTCCGAGAGCTCCAGCGACGCAGATTGCCAGGGACAACATCCAGCTGTCCTCTGGATCTCCCTCGGAGCTTTGCAAACAGCAGTGAGGCACCGAATCCTCCCGGGGGAAGCTGTTATCCCCTTGGCTCATCCCCCGGTGCTGGTGTGGGATCCTGGCAGACTGTGGCACATCCGTCGTTCCCGTTTGGGAGTGGCGTGATGGGAGCGTGGYGAGGGGAATAAATCAACACAAATCCCTCTCCTCTCTCTCCCATCGTGAGAGCTCTGCCCTCCCAGCCAGGCACAGCCCCTAAATCAGCCCCACTGGAGAGGTTCGGAGTCTCTGCCCCGAAAAACAAAGATTTGTGCAAACAAAGCCTCAGGCTCTGGGAAACAGGAATTTCCAGTCTGAGCTGCCCCGGAGGGACACGACAAGGGGTAATAGCTTCCCACTGCCAGAGGGCAGGGTTAGATGGGATATTGGGAAGAAATCCTTCCCTGTGAGCAGGGTGAGGCCCTGGCACAGGTTGCCCCGAGAAGCTGTGGCTGCCCCATCCCTGGAAGTGTCCAAGGACGGAGCTTGGAGCAACCTGGGCTAGTGGAAGGTGTCCCTGCCCACGGCAGGGGGTGGCACTGGCTTATTTTTAATGTCCCTTCCAACCCGAACCACTCTGGGATTCTGTGATCCTAAATTATTTCTGGTAGATTTGGCATGAGCTGACTGTAGGAAGAGACATGGACACCCAACTCCATCCCTGCCAGGGAAACCCAASAGCAGTATTTTATCCCTGGAAAACACAATCTGTTTCATACCCGTAGTGAAACAGCCTTAAAAATGATCTCAAACTGAGCTGTGACCTGCTCCAGGCTGCCCACACAGATCAGRGACACCAAAGCACATCCAAAGTTGTAGCAAACACCCCAAAAGAACCAAATTTGTTGCTAAAAGCCAAGGATGGAATTCCCAAGAGGAGCAGTGTCTCCCCTGAATTTCTTGGCTGAGCTCCCTGCTCCTGCAGAAAGGCTCGTGAGCCAGATCTCTGCATTTCTCAGAGAGGCAGCAGCAGATATTTGATGAGCTCTATGAATAGAGTTGTTGATTCACTGGAAAATACAGGAAAAACCAGGGAGAAAACAAATCAAGGCAATTTCAGCTGCTGACACATTCCTGGGTTGGGGAGGGAAATGTGAAAAGTGTTTTGAAGCAAGGCAATCACTTGGTAGCCCACACAGAGAATGAATTTCTGATTTGACACTAAGTATATTCAGAATAAAATTAGCAAGTGTGATCTGTGATTTTTCCCCTTCTGAAAAAATTTCTGGAAATATTGGATGATGGTTTTCCATGCAGAAAATGAAAATATAATTCATTAAATATCTCCTATTGAATTAAAATATCTAAATATTTTGAATGAAGAATTTATCCTTCCTCTCATGCTGGGGAACTGGAGAACAACAAAATGGAATCACAGTTGAACCTTCCCCTCCAATTTTGCCAATAAATGGATTTCCAGAGGTTTGGCCTATAAGATGCTTGAAATGGGACAGAATTCAGGGAATTTAGTTCCTTTTCAAAGTTCAGGAGGCTTTTAAAAAGCTGCATTTACAAGGAATTATTCTGTTTGGGGAAAATCAGCAGCACTGAAGGGACCAAAGTTGAGTGTTTGAGCTGGAATTCACGAGCCCTCCTGGGGTCCCTGAGCAGGAACTGTCGAGCTGTGATAACCCAACTCACCTTCAAAAATGACTTCTACAGGGTGATTAATTTGTTCTGGAATTATTTACTCATCTAAATGTCAGCAAAAGATTTCGTGTTCTTCAAAAAAATTTCAGTGACATTTCTTCCACTGAAAGACTTTGCAAGTGCTGCCAGCACAGTTACAAAGACTTTGGGCTTTTCATCCAGCTCCTTTTAACACATTTTACCAAAAATCCCTCTTTTAGTGCCTCCCATGCGTGTGAGCACAGAGCAGAGCTGAGGGGCTTGAATTTTTCACTTTGGCTTTCTCTTGTTTTTCTCCTTAAAAGCGAACTTCTTACATTTCTGATGCTCATTAGGGACATAATTAAAGCAGCTCTCTCACGGATATTCTTGGAATTGTTACGGCAGATCCTCCACCTCGGGGTCATCATCTCCAGGAATATTCCTACACGTGCTCCAGGTGAAGTCCCAGCCTTTCCTCGGAAGAGAAAGGAATCTTCCCCATCCTGCTGAGCCTTCATGCCCACATTACAATATTATTCATTATTTTGTTCTACAGTAATTAGATCCTGTCCGAGGCCAAGATTTAATGAAGGGCCACCAAGCAGCAGGAAAAAAATAGGTGAATAAGCAACACCTAAAAATAGGTGAAACAATTGTTCTCATTAACCAGCAAAGCYAGCAGCGGGAAGATCTGCTCTGAGGTGTAAAGTTTCTCATATTTCCCTCCTCCTTTAACTCCTCATGGATCCTTGTAACAGATCAGGGCTATTTTCCTGCTAATTCCCACAAGGAAATCTCGTGGCTGCCGAAGCCCCACATGCACGGGCCCATCCCCTCCGTGCCGGGCTCCGGGGGAGTTGTGCTCCTTGAAATCCCCTGGGAACACATCCTGCTGGGAACACAGGGTTTTTCCCTGTGTTTTATGGAGAATCATCTCCTGAGCAGCAAAACCAGTCGGGCCAGAGGCTGCCCAGCCACCYGAGAGGGCTCCGGGGAGGTTGTTTGCGCCAGAGGGGTGTGAAAGGAGGTTAAATATGTTTTATTGAGCTTGGATTTGCCACCTCCCAACCTCACTCGGGTTTATTTCCCTTCTCTCCATAGCCTGGGAGCCTGTAAATAACTGCAGTGCTTCCCAGGAGGCTGCTCTTGCAGCCACACATTAAATGTGGGGTCGGATGTGAGATCCAAGGGGTGTTTCTCATGCTCTGCAAGTTGTGGATTTTTTTTAAAATGAAAATTAAATCAACATGAACTTTCATTCATCGAAATTTGAATGAAAAAGGAAGATTCATTTAGACCTCACAAATAAAAAATAAAGAAGGAGGAAGAGGGCAGGAGCAGAGGCCACTCAACCTGGCTCCCCAGAGCTCCCACAAGGATRGACATTCCTGATATGGGGGTCTTCCAGGTCAACAGAAAATATGAATTTATCAGCCTGAAAATGAAGTTTTCTACATTCCTAAGAATKTAACTCAATCAGCACACCGAGAAGTCACTCCATTTCTGCTCTCCCTTAGCTTTGGGCTTCCTGCTGCAAAGAAATAACTCACCACACTCAAGAGGTTATTGAGAAATTCTTTTATTAAGGCTCAGCCAGAAGATGAAAATAAACCTAAGGGTGGCTGAGAGCACTGGGATGAGCCCCCAGGAACYGCCAGGACACAGAGGGACCTTCCACAAAGGGTCCCAGAAAAGTTAACCAGGCCCCAGGCTCTAATTCCAGAGGTTTTGGGAAATTCAGGTGGTGATACGAGGAYGGGAGCAAAGGGCCACTCCAAGGTTCCAGCATTTCCAGCACTTGTGATATTGGCAGGTTTGGCAATGTGCAGGTTGAAGGAGGAGCCCATCTCCTGCTGATTCCCAAAAAAATTGTGCAAACCCCCTCATGGTGTCAGAGCGTGGGATGAACCACGTGGGACATCCAGCCCAAACCTGACCCACCACCTGACAAACCAGCAACGACCCAAATGCAACATTAATGCACCTAAAAACCCCCAAGGGAGTAGAAATTGGAAGAAGTGGGAAGAAACAAGATTGGGATGTGATGGAGGAGCCTTCATGCTGCTCTTTGGTGGTACCGAGCCATAGAGTCCCCTCACGTGCAACCACAGATGTGCCAAAAACTTCAACAAGCTCTTTTCCCTCGCTCCTTGGAAGAATAATAAAAAGAAGAAACATTGAAGTTTTCAAGTCAGTTTGGGAGTGTTAAGAGTGCCTTTCTTTGCTGGGTGCTGCAGTGCAGGAGGAGGGTCCCCATGATGCCATCAAGGTGTGCAGGGTCCCTGTGCCACCAGGAAAGGTGCTGGTGGTTCCTGTGCCACTGTGTGAGGTGTTCTTGGTCCCTGTGCCACCAAACAAGGGGTGCAAGTGTCCCTGTGCCATCGAGCAAGGTGTGCATGGTCCTTACACCATTATACAAGGTGTGCATGGTCCTTACGTCACTGCACAAGGTGTGCCTGGTCCTCACGCTGCCATTCAAGGTGCGCAGGGTCCCTGTGCCATGGGGCAAGGTGCTGGTGGCCCTTGTGCCACCGTGCAAGATGTTCCTGGTCTTCACGCTGCCAGGCGAGGTGTGAATGGTCCTTGCATCCCTWTGCAGGGTGTGCGTGGTCCTCGCACACCCAAGCAAGGTGTGAATGGCCCTTGCATCCCTTTGCAAGGTGCAACTGGTCCATTTGGTGCCATCCAAGGTGTGCATGGTCCCTGTGCCATCAGGAAAAGTGCGTGTGGTGCCCGTGCTGCCAGGTGAGGTGTGCATGCTCCCTGCATCATTGAGCAAGGTGTGCATGGTCCCTGCATCACTGTGCAAGGTGTGCATGGTCTCTGTGCTATCAAGGAAGGTGTGCATGGTCCTTACACCCCTGTACAAGGTGTGCATGGTCCTTACTCCATTACACAAGGTGTGCACGGTCCTCACCATCGTACAAGGTGCACACAGCCCCTGCCCACCGTGCAAGCAGCACAAGACAGCAGCAGCCTCCCTCCCTCCCACAGGACACCGCCTGTTGCCCGAGCGCCGCTGGAACCGCCCGTGCGGCCCCGGCTCAGCGCAGGCCGCGGCCGGGGCAGGGCAGGCAGGGGCAGCAGGAGCAGAGGCCGAGAGCCGCCGCCAGCAGGGCCGAGAGCCGCGACGGCCGCTGGTATTTGCCGGCCCTCTTCACCTCGCCGCCCGTGTGCGCCGCGTAGTCGCGGGTGCGCAGGACGTGGTGCTCCACGCTGTCGGCCGCCCCGTGCTGCTGGGCCAGCAGCCCCTCCAGCTGCAGGAACAGCCCCCGCAGCTCCAGCATCTGCGCCTCCAGCTCCAGCAGCTGCCGCTGCCGCGCCTGGGCCAGCCCCAGGTGCTGCTTGGCCTTGAGCTCGTCCAGGTCGCGGCCCACGATGCGCGGCCCCTGGGGGCTCTCGGCCAGCGCGTCYACGTCCTGCGCGCCCAGCTCCACGCCCGCCAGCTCCGCCTGCCTCTGGATCTGCTCCTTCAGCCGCCGCCGGTAGCGGCTCTCCCGGGCGTAGTGGCGGGCCAGGACGGCGCCGTAGCGGCGCAGCAGCAGCCACAGCTGGGTCTGGCGGACGCGGGGCCCCGCTCGGCCCGAGCCCCCGGCCGGGGCCGGCGGCGGCGAGCCCAGCCGGGGCTGCAGGGCCGCGGCCTGGCGGGCGAAGGCGGCGCGGGCCGCGCCCAGGCCGCGCTTGTGGCGGGCGATGCTCTCCTCGGAGGTGCAGCACAGCACCGACTGCTGCGCCCGCTCGATGCTCTCCGACAGCTGCTCCAGCCGCTCCAGCGCCCGCCACAGCTCGGCCGCCTCCCGCAGCGCCCGCCCCACCGGGCCGGCGTCGTCCGCCGCGAACGCGGGGTTCTCGAAGCACGCGGAGTCGTCGTGCGGGTCCCCCTCGGCCTCCGCCCGCCGCCGCAGCTCCGCCAGCCGGTCCCTCATGCTCCGCGGGGCTCCGGGCCGGGCCGTGCGAGGCGGCGGCTCCTGCGGGAGCGCCGGGAGCCTTCCCCGCTGGCACCACRGCAAATATTGATGGAGCGGGGCAGGTCCTGCGTCAGCCCCGGGCGGGACCCCGCCGGGCAGGGTTGGTCCCGGGGCAGGGGGAAGGCTCGGCCGGGAGCGCTGCCAGCACCGCCCGCACCTGCGTCACGGGACGGGCTCCTGCCCCGCACCTGCCCCACCGGGGTTCGCACAAAGAGCTTTTATTCACCCAGAAACAAGGACACCCGAAAGTGCCGTCAGCCGGGGCAGGGGAGGCGGTCATCCACCTGGAACCCCCCGGCCTCCGAACGGCTCCACTCACTCCAGAGGTGCACAGACACACCCTGCACCGCTCCCAGCGTGCCCAAAACCAGCTCCTGTGAGGATGGAACAACAAAAGGCGAGTCACACAGCATCACTGAAGATGCCGAGTTGGAAAGGACACACAGGGATCATCGAGTCCAGCTCTTACCCCTGCACAGCACCGTCCCCAAGGGTCACACTCTGTGCCCAGGAGTGTTGTCCAAACACTCCTTGCGCTCAAATCATCTCATTCCGGTGCCTGTTGAGAACTGGAAAGGTGGGATGGAGGCAAAGCTKGGCCTCTCCCTCCTGTGAAGGTCGGGAAGGCTCCGGGGGTCACACGGTGCCCATGACCACCAATGTCACCAGGACCTAGAAAAAGGTGCTTTTGGGGTTTTCCAGGCTGGAAAGGAGCGCTGGGATGACCGAGCTGTCCTGCACATCACTGCAAGGCAGTGTTGAGTCCACACGCGGCTGACATGCATAAAAAAATCACAGTTGAATTCTAAGACATGTATAAAAATTACCATTAAAAAATACTTCTACAAAACACATTTCCAAAGTGCACACGAAAAATAATTGTTCTCTACCACTCTGGTTATTTTATATCATGTATTTTATAACATGTATTACCACATATGACCTAAACATGATGATATAAAGTATGTAACAGCTATGACAGAATATCAATATAATATCAACAGAGGGGCAGCCAAGGGGGGTTTAACAAAGGTCAAGCAGCCCTGAAGGGAGCAGAATTCCTTCCCTCCAATGCCAGCTGATGGATGTACATAGAGGGGGGGGCTCCAGCATCCCTGCAAAACAAGTTTAATTTTGTTCGCTGTAACCAACAAGGCCAAGACAAAAAAAAAAAAAACCCTTTTGTCCCTGGGGCTTGGAGGATGAGTGTTGTGTTAAAAAGGAGATATTCATTCCCATCGGAGAGGAAATGCCACTGGAATCACTGCAAAATAGTGAAATGTCAAATAAGTCAGCGGATTAATGAGGGGAAAAGTCAGAATAGGATGACATAATCCCAGGATCCCTGAGGCTGGAAAATACCTCCAGGATCACCACGTCCAACCTGTGCCCAATCGATCCCCACCTTGTCACCAGCCCAGAGCTCTCAGTGCCACATCCAGTCCTTCCTTGGACACCTCCAGGGATGGGGATTCCACCACCTCCTTGGGCAGCCCCTTCCAATGCCTGACCACCCTYTCCATGGAGAAATTCCTCCTGAGTTTATTCCATGTATTCATGGTCAGCACCTGCCCCTGGCTGAGCCCGGAGCCCCCTGGCAGCTCTACACAAACCCGGCCCCATCCACCCCCCAAAATCCCTTTAAACAATGTTATTGCTGCTATTTAACAAGAGGAACAGAGACGAAAAAGGAGTAATTCCCTGTTTTCCATGGAACAGTCYTTAAATAACAGGCACAACCTTCTCCTCGAGCCGAGTCTCACCCCCTGAACCCACCCGTGCCCCACAGCGGCCRAGGGACCTCACCCAGGAGCCTCCTCCTCCTCACCTGCTCCTTTCATGGCATTTTTCACCATTTCACAGCACTTTCAGGCATTTTTCCYTTCTTTTCCCAAGAAATCATCAGCTGCTCCTGTCTTTTTTCCCAGAAAGATGGTGTTTTGCAGCCAGGTTGGATGGTGATTGGGGTGAGGGTCTCCATCCCATCCTGCTCGAGATCTTCAGTTTATAAAAGCTTCTCTATCCACTTTTTAAAAGCTTCTATATCCAGTTCATAAAACTTCCCTTTAAAACTATAAAATTATCCAGTTGCATCAAAAAGCAATTTTTACATTAAAACCTCCACTTTACYTATTTTTTTTACCTTTTAATGTCTCAACTACTCAGGAAGCAATGCAAAACCAAAAGTAAGAGTTTCTCTTTTTATTTTTTTTTATTAAGACAATCCCACAGCTGGAAAATGAAACATCCTAGATTACATCAGTGACTTCAAAAAAACTCTAGAAAAAAATCTTTACAAATTTACATTTGTACAATACAAAAAACTAACAGCTCATTGCATATAAATATTACATTTGGTCTGCCAACACGTGGCATCAAAATCCCTGAAGTATTCATTAAAGGGACCTGAGATAGCAGATGTGAAGATATGGGCATAAATATCACCTGAAAAAAAAATTCATATAGAAAGTAGACATAATTCTAATAGTTTTGTGCATTTTTTRGAGTATTTTAAATCCAGAACACGACCTGGAGAGCCTAAATCACGTGAATTTTGCTCCAACATCAAGTGGTTTTTCTACATGAAATCTGCTCTAATGACTCATGGAGGAATGAAGAGCCTGAATTAATATTTCTACAGAAAAATAATCCTCAGACGTTGAGTTCTGAACACACCCAAGCAGCCACCACTCTCTGAGGAGGAATTTTAGGAAGAGAAACGGCGGATTTGGATTTCACCTGTGAATATTCCGGCAGGATTTCACCCCCCCCCACCCCCCAAACGGCTCCTCACAGACCCCAAACCCAGGAAGATCCGCAGTGCTTGCCAGTGGAAACCCCCAAAACCGAGAAACAGCTCCACTGGTGGAATTATTTCCCAACTATTTACACATTTGCCAGCTCCCCAGCGTGGCTGCAGTTACTGCCAGGAGCAGTAACTCCAAGTGCTTGGTTYGCCTGGGAAGTCTCACAAACTCGGATCAGGTACCCACATCCACGCACATCAGTGTATTTCAGCACCATTTTTGTAACACTAGAGTTAAGGCTGTGACAGCAATTCCACCGGGAATCTCAATTTTKCAGGGATTCGTAGCACAGTTGTGTGAGTTCGCTGTGGGCCGAACGGGACGTAGTAAAAATGGACAAGCTTCCAACAGGTCTTTGCATTTCTAAGACTAAAAAAAAGGACAAGTTCTTAGGCTAAATTTTGCAGGCTGTTACTTACTGTACATAAAGGAGGTTTTTTTTTTAGCGTGTGTAAACCTCGGATATACTAAAGAGCTGAAAAGTGTCTCTCGCTCGTGCGCGGGGATTTGCTATGATACACATTGTAAGAACACAACAGCAGCTCCCTACYCACTAAATATAGAGTCAGCCTCGGAGGGGTAACTGCTCCTTCAGGAAATCATCAGCGTTTTAGGAAACGTTGCAGGATGGTTTTTAAATAAAAAGGTAAAATTAAGACATGTAAACACACAAAGACGCTTTTAACCCATGAAATTCATGACAGGATGCTCCAGATCAGGACACGACATCCTTAAGCCTACAGCTGTTCCCTTTTCCCTGTTGTTCACCACTCAAAGATGGAATTAATCAAGTTCTTATCAAAAATTAGTGATTTAAAGTGATTTTCTCACGTTAATGCTATGTGATTTGGAGTGCAACAACATTCCCAGGACACCCAGGAGAAGCTTTTCCAAATGCTTGGCAAGGGTCATCTTGCTTTTGGGAGTCAAGAGAGCCTCCAAACATTTTAATTTTTTTAAATTAATTAAAACCTCTCTGCTACACCTCTGGTGTCAGCTCTTTTCCATGCCCTCTGAATACTCAATCCTTCTGCTTCCATACAGCAGGAGCAGCTGAGCTGGACTTRGAGGAAAACATTCCAAGAAAATCGAACTACGCAACAGGACACAAAATTTGAAGCAGCCAAAAATCCTCCATGAATTATTTCTCCAGGATTCTGTTTAGTTTTTGTGTCTGCAGGCTGGGAGTGGTTGGGATTAGGGGGTGGCCTCTGCTTGGAGAAAGGAGTGATGGAAAGAGGGAAGAGGGATAAAGCTGCCCAGATCCATCAAGTTCAAGCACCAACACAAAAGTTGTTTGGATTAAATCTTACAGCCTGGCAGTCCAGCTGAAATAAAATTCATCACAAATTCATATCCAAAATTTACAAGAAAATAAATAAATAGCCTATAAAGGGAAACTTACAGGAGAGAGCTGGGGCATAGCAAAGAGGAAAACAAAAGGTGATAGAGAAAATAGAAAGCAGGTGAAGTTTGGGCTGAATCATGAAATCACAGAGGTTGGAAAAGCCCTCCAACTTTATAAAGTCCAACTTCCAACCAAATCCCACCGTGGCCACTAAACCATATCTCCAAGGGCCACGTCTGCTCTGYTTCTGGATGGTGGCTCTGCCATCTCCCAGGGCAGCCTGTTCCAGTGCTTAATCACTCTTTCCATGGAAAGATTTTCCCTAATATCCACAACAACAGCACATCACTACTGCAAACTGAGCTTTGCCATCCATGCCCTGCTCTGGAGAAATGGGAGCACTACAGGGACAGTGGAGTGGAGCTGGGAGAAGCCGAGAGCAAAGACACAGGATTTCTGCCCTGTCTCTGGGCAGGATGGAGTGTGTGGGCCTGAGGCCTTTTCCAAGGTGTCCCCAAGTGCCCTGAAGTGCCCTGGCAGTTTGGGATCGGGATCCTGCCAGCCGGACATCTCGAGGGAACAGAGGCACCAATGCCCGAACATCTACAGGAACAGAGGAGCCCCTGGCCTGCCTGCTCATCCTCAGGAATCCATTCAACATCAGACCTTAAATCCCAYTCCTTAGGCAGAGTCTGGAGCTCTTTGTTAAGAGTGCAAGGAAAGACAGCACATTCCTGACTCTGCAGCCTGCCCGRAGCTCGGCACCTTTGGGAGCCACTGGCTGAGCACCCAGGGTCTGGAGCAGGGAGCCTTTGGGATGCTTTAAATCACTTGAAATCCTGCTCCTGCTGCACCTGGTGGGCTCATCCTCAGTTTACTACAACCGTAAGTGGCTCCTGATAGGATTTRGGATTTGAGAGCATCCAAGTTCCTAAAAAAGTGTCATTATCCCACAGAACTATGAAAAATCAACTGCCCAACTCAGAGAAAGAATCCAGACACAAAGCCAAGCAAAAAGAACAGCTCTAAACCCAAGTTATTTCTGTCATGCTTATAAAAGGTTGTCATGCACAAAAAAAAAAGCTTGTTTTTTTTCAATTTTTACACTAAATTCTGCTGTCCCAGCACCCCCTGCTCTAGCTCGTAGTCATGGGACACAGTAATACTTACGCCACAGCAAAGTGATGCTTCACTGGTATCTTCACAGTACAGAGAAAAGATACAGTTAAGAACATATTTAATCTTACTCTAATTGCTGCTAAAATACACCAACTTATAAAATGATTTCTCTGGAATCCCTGTGGTTTCTCTTTCCCCGACCCCTACACAAAATAAATAAGGAATAAGTGGATTTTCGGCCAGTCAGAAATAGAGGAAAAAAAGCATTTCTTTTGCATTTCAAGCTTTTCAGGCTTTAGGACAGAACCCATAGTGTTTACATTAGCTCACAGGACTGATCTAAGGGATATGATTYCGACTATGGACTGATGCATACATGCTATTCCTGGTTACCATATGTAAAAAGACCAATCAGTCAAACAAATAATACATTTCTTATAAATATAAATGCGTGTATATATATACAGATACATGAGAGAGATGATAGGACAGGTGTTTATACTTTAAAGCCCAACACAGAACTAGGAGAGCCTCTGCACTTGTATTTTTCCCCCCCACCCYCATCAAAAACCGAATCAAGTCCAGCAATGGATTACGGCTGATTCCAAACATTCCTTACAAAATTAAAAGTGTGGTTTTTGTACTGTACCATAAACTCATATTAATGAGCAATTTAGGATATACTCTCCTCCATCACAAAACTAAACCTCTGCTTTTTTATTTTCAAGTCATTTTTGCATCTAACTAGGATTTTTTCTTTTTTTGGAAAGCRAGATAAAATAGCTAGTGCTTAATATAGAAAGTCAAAAATTAAATTCCTTCTGCATCTGAGAATATACATGGGTCACTCTTTGCTGCCTGAGGTTTTCCAGAATTATTGACCAAGCTGTGCACAGAAGAACTTCAGGATATTGGATGAAAGCTTAAAAAAAAAAACCCTAAAAACCTTGAAAAACTCCACTGGAACTTTGTCGTCTCTTTTTGTTTGTTCTGTCTGTAACCTGACTCACTCTCTGAACTGTCAGACAACGGGAGGAAATTGGAATCCCACATATATTCCAGCCAGAGCCCAGGAAGGAAGGAAGAGGCCGCTCACCTCCAGCTCAGCCCACGCCAACGCCGAGGTCACCGAGGAGCCAGAGCAGGGATCTCCTCACCAACTGCACTACCACTGCCAGAGGATTTCAAGTCAGCATTTCCCAGGACAACAAGAGCACAGTGCAACAGGAATTCTCTTCTGGAAGCTTGAAACACAAGAGTCAGTCTGGGGGGGCGAGAGCTCCCTCGTCACCTCCGAGGGACGAACGGGCCCAAACCCACGGACATTTCCACGGAGCACGGGGCAGTGGGAGCCAGCCAGCCCCTCTGCACAGCCAAACCCCACCTGCCCCGAGCAGGCTGCTGCTGAGAACTCTGAGAACAACTGCATTTGTTTTCATGGTGGCAACACAAGGAAGATACAGCTACTCGCAACTTCCACCCCTCTACGCTCCTTCTCGCCTCTTCTTCACCACGCTCTGAATAACAGCATCTATTTTCTTTTCAGTTTCCAGTAGTTGTAAATAAGAGGTAGCTGAGCTACTATTAAAAATCACGCTTTGAAGAGGAGGAACCTTTCAAATGTTGAAGTCACCCCTTTAGCTGCACAATCTCGATTAATACTATAAAAATATGAGAGGACAAAAAGAAAATAGATGCAAGTAACTTTTGCATTTGGCACCTTTTGTCTAGATATTCATACTTCTCAAGTATTCTCTTTTTAATAAAGTTAATGCACACATAGGACACACCACATCAAAGGTTTGCTACATATTTACAAGGCACCAACCCTTTGTCACTTTTTTTTACACGAATAAAGAACCGATAGAAAGCACATCAGGACCCCCAAAACTGTAGTATGGACATACTTCAGTTCAGCACAATTCCATCAACGTTTGGCCTGGGAAGATTAAAATAATCCAGATCCTTCTTACAATATAGAAACTGTAAACATTTTATAGCTGCCTTTAGGATTGGTGTATTGTGCAAAAGTTATAATTATTACTGTGTCTAAGGATTTATGGCAGAAACCACATAAAAACTCTGTAAGAAGGTGCTATTTCTATAATACAAAAACAAAACGAGGGAGAGAAGTCGTAAGCGTGACTCGAAAATGTCATGTTCTTGCTGAGAAGCTGGAAGCCTCTGTAATGCGATGAACTCGTAGTGTGTGGGGAAGAATTTCTGCAATTTAAGGCCTAATGACTAAGGCTTGTTTTGACCAATGAAGTGTGGAGATCTGAAGCTTCAAAACAAACACAAACCGACAGGATGGAAAAGCACCACTGTGAAACGTGAGTGGAGTCCCCGCACAACTTGCTTGGTAGAATTTCTGGTAAAATCCCTGCAGTAGAAGGCCATTGGAGTTCTTTTAAAATTGTTCCAAACTTTTCCGTCCGTCAATAATTCCATCCCATGAGATGGCTGACCCTGGCTTTTTCTGTCATTTTCCKCACCCTGCCTGACCTGGAAGTACCAAGGTTCAAAGGATCCTCGGTGTGCACGAAGTTGTCGTTGTCGGAGTCGTCGTTGTACAGGACGGTTCTCCTGCCCTCGTTCCTGGTTTTGATCCGAGGGGGGCGGCCGAACCTCCCTCCGAACGCGTTCTCCCCGAACTGTCCCCCAAAGAGGGTCTCGAACTCGTCGTCGGCGAGCCGGGCGCGCTTGGCTCGGGCGGCTCCTCGCGAGGCCCCTCGGCCCCCTCGGCCTCTCCTTCCTCCCCGGCCGCCGCCTCTTCCTCTGCCGCAGCCTCGGCCCCCTCGGCCCCCTCGGCCCCCTCTGCTCCACCTGCCCCACCTGCCCCACCTGCCCCTCCTGCCCGTCCCTCGGCCCTGCCAATTCCGTTTGCCGCCGCCGAGTTTCCGTTTGATTTTGCGCTTGGGCTTTTTGGATTGCACGACTTTGCTGTAGTCGTGGTCGCCGTCGATGTAATCCTGGTCTGTTCTGGAGGTGGATTCCGAGTCGGAATCGGAGCCGCTTCTGCTTTCGGAGCTGGAACTGGAGCCCGATTCCCCACTTTCTGATGAAGACAAACTGGATTTTTCCTTTAATTCCCTCTTCTTCTTCTCCTCTTCCTCCGCCTCCTCCAGGTGCTCRTCCTCTTCCGAGGCGCTCAGCAACTTCCTCTTGACTCCTGCCCGGGGTTCTCTGCCATCCCCGTTTGTGAGTGGGCCCTCAGGAGAGTGATCTAAGCAAACACAGAACAAGCCCATCAGCATCACCCCTCAGCCAAACACGACACAAAAAGTGGGATTTGCCTCAGCTGCCTTTGGGATTCTCCTCAGCTGCCTCTGAGGTGTGCTCAGGGATGATTCATTCGGAGCTACTCACCCTTTATGTGCTGTGGACACAGGCAGGTGCTCTAAGGGCAAAAATTATCAAAGCAAGCACAGTTTTCATCTGGAAGCAACGACTGCAAACTCTCCTGTCCAAGAGTTCAGTGAAAATCCAGGCAATAAAAGGAGTCTGGAGTGACCAGGTTGGACACAAACACCTAAACCTCAGTCAGGTGAATCCTACCCAGGGTGTCAAGGCAGGAAAAACTCAAAAATCCATGTCAATAGTTTGCCTTGAGTATAAGAAAAATATTTGGATTTTTTTGTAAACTTTTTTCATCTTTGGTTTCAGCTTGATTAATAAAAGGAGAAAGTTTCGGGGTAGGGATTCTCTTGGTTTGTTTGCTTTTTGTAACTCCTGAGGGAACTGCAGGAGTTTAAGAGCAATCAAGATTTTCCATCTGGAGAGTTTTTAAAGGACTTCACTGAAGTGCATTCCACACGTCAGACAAGAGACCACAGAACTGTCAGRAGTAAAGTAAATTCAATTTTTGGTATGGCTTGGGAATATACATAAAGTTACACTCAGGCAGTAATTCCACAAACATCAGACAGAAGCAACATCTCTCATCTCTAGTGAAACCAGTCAGTCCAAGAACAGAATCTTATTATTTCTCACCTTGTTTCACTGGTGTAGATTTGCTCCTGACTGGTCTGCTTTTCCCTGGATCTATGGCATTGCCACTCCTGTTCTGTGCATTTGAGCCTGAGGAAGATGGTTGGCCCTCCAGCTCTTCACCAGTGGCTGAACCCAGAGGTTCTTCTGCTGTATCTGAAACTTCAGACAGGACAGCACAAGGGGACAGGGTGATTTTTATGCTCTGTTGACAGGGCTGTGTCTGGGGAGGTTTTGTATCACCCACAGACAGGAAGTCTGGGCTTTTGTCACTTTTGTTAATTCTGATCTCAGGCAGACCCAGGTTCCCAATTCCCTGATCTTTACCCACAACTTCCCAACAGCCAAGTTCAGCTAAAACAATCTACACACGACACATTTCCATAAACTTGCTCCTTCGACAGGTGGGTTTTGGAAGTGTCTCCTGAGGATCAGATTCAACCTGCACAGACAAGTGGCTGTAAGAGAAAGGCTGGATTTTAGAACTTTTCTCCTCACCATGAGATGAGACTGAAGAGTTAGTCCTGGTCAGGGGCAGTGAGGTATTTTGGTTGGGTTTAGGTTGAATCTTCATTTGCTTCTGTTTCCCTTTTGGGCTGCAAACACAGAATATTCCGAAGAAATAAATGTGTTACCACCAAAAGACTCAAAAATAAACTGATTTCTCCTGCAAAGAGCCTTGATTATTGCATCACACAAATCTCTCTATCCCAGGTGTGATAACACTAAAATAGTTCCACCGTGGTGCTGTTTGCTAAAGGTACAGGAGTTTGCAGGGGCAAGATTTTATCTCCCTTTTTAAAACCAACATTCAGTTTACTTAGATAATGTATCAGATGAAGGTAAGAAAGTGTTCTACAACACTTTTTTCAACAGTTAAAAAGTAAAGAGACAGCTACTCTTTCATTTCCTCCAGAGGGAACACTTGTAACCACATCACCTTTCACTTACCAGAATTACAAACCACAAACTGAGCACGATTTTATCTCCCAAAAGAGCAACTTCATCAGGAAATGAGCAACACTGTTGCTGGTTATTCCCAAAGGCACATCCAGCACTGTCCTCTGGAATGGCACTGCCAGCCAGGCTCCCACTCCCTGTTTTACCTGGATGCTCTGCTGGTTGAGGGGGAACTGCTGCTGCTCCTCAGCCGTTTTCGGTAGCGAGGCCTTTTCCTCTTCTGACATTGCACTGCTGACTTGTACTCAGAGATGATGTTTTTCATGTGGTTTTCAAATAAGGCAGAGAGTCGAAGGGTCATGCTGTAAATCTGCAGTGAGAAAGGATGCCCAGGCTTATTAGAAGTGGAATAACTCGAAGATCAACCAAAAACCATCACAAAGGTGTCCAGACTTTGTAGCACAAAGGGAAAATTCATGGTGATGTTCCACTATGAGGTTCTTTATAGATTATTTCCTTCTGTGGGCCTGTGTATTCTTGCAACAGAAAGTGTTTTCATAACAGGATTTAGTAACAGCACAGAATATTTACAGAGTTAAAGGAAAATGGRTATCTGGATTACTGGAATACAGTCCCCTTTGTCAATCCCCACRAAGCATGGAAGCAGGCCTTAAGATAACTTGGATACCAAGGGAGAAACAATTGGATTTCACTGTCTCSTCACCTCTGTTTTTGCTCTAAATCCCTGGGGAAGTGTCCTTACACCACCCCTACAGAGATGCACAGAGAAGCAACCCAAAACGGCTTCATTCTGCATTTTTGTAAACCAGATGTCAAAATTTTTAAACCACTTTCCTGTCCTCTTTCTAGGTGTGTAGCCTCATCCACAATATGTGCAGTTATCAAGATGATAACCTTGTTTCCAGGGATAAATTATTGAAAAAAAWAAAAGCAACTGGTGACCAGTTTTCTGTTACAAATATTTCAAGAAACAGCTGGAACAGTGACCATCGTCCCAGATGAAAATGAACRTTAGAAGTGATCTGGGTGAGCAGAACAAAGCCAGTTTTTAACCACAGAATTTGTGATCCTGGTTGTTTTTATTATATCAAACAGAGCTTTGCTCTTCAGACCTTTTTTCATGTGTTTTATTCATGTAGGGCCAAGGTCTTTGTAAAAAGCAGGCATTAAAATTTATTACTTACACGAGACTTTTTATTAGGAGTGTAAGCTTTAGAGTTGCAGAATATTAAACGAATATCTTTGTAGAATTCCAAGGGACTGGTGTAGTTTCCTGCTTCCAAGGTTTCTTTCACAGTGCTGAAGTCCATGGGAGTGTCCACAATATCTCGATAATCCTGAGAACACACAAGAGAAAAATCAAAGCTCTCAAATCCTACAGCAATAACWTCACCTCAGTGTTCATCCAGCGGCTCAAGTCTTTATTTTACTTGAGGGTTGTTGCAGACAATTCTCTAAAAGCATCAGCTCATAAAGGGAGAGGACAGAGMCATGCCCAGCATGGCTGTTTTGCCAAAGGACGAACAATTTGGGATGTGGAAGCTGCACTTACAGGGTAAGAGAAGAGATCAACAGGCTGCCTGAAAGGCTCTGAGTCCTCTCGTTCATAAATCAGGTTTAAGAGCTGCTGGCATTGCTCCTTCCAAGCATCAGCACTGGCTTTCACAGGCTGCCTCTTCACTCTCCGTCTCACCTGCAGCCAAACAGGTATTGCAGAATTTACCAGAATATTCACATTGCTCACTGAAAGTTCCTATTAATTTCCCAGCGTTCTGACTCAAAGCAGATCTCCCCAATTAAAAGCAGAAATCCAGCAAGATTAAAGCAGAGCTGATGGCACAGCAATATGCAAATTGGAGAAATTTGCATTTTCTGGTCATTTAACACTCAAACCCATGAGAAGYTGCAATAAATCAGCTCCAGCCTTGCTATTTTTATCAGTTGCATCAAAAATTGACTGCTGGAGATATTTTTTTTARAATCAAATTTAAAAAAAAAAATGACCGAAGCAGGAATTTTACTCACTCTTCTTTTTCCAGAGGAAGTGCCTGGAGCATCTGAATCCACATCTACTTCTGCCACCTAAAGGCAAAGGGAATGATCACACACAGGCAGGCCTGGATGCACCCCCAGCCACGGGAAAAGGGTTCAAAACCAGCCAACACCCACCACAGGTCAGCTGGCAACAGCAACTACAGCACACTTCAAACTGCACTGAAGGGGAGGAGGTGTAAGGAGAGAGGAGGAGCTCAAGGCAGTGATTTCTGACCTGGACTCTACCTGTCATTTCACTCCAGGGAACAACTGATGGGAAATGACAGGGAATTACGTAAGGAAATCAGCTCTGCTGCCTTGCTGACAATGGAGAGCTGCTGTCCTTCTGACTGAGTAACAGCTCCACTGCCCAGTTCCCCTCATTACTCATCCTTCCAACAAAACATCAGGTACTGGGAGAAGATTAAAGACAGGCAGTTCCAAGAATCAATTTTACTGACTTAAGGGAGCTTATTGTCCCAGGTGAGCCTGAACAGCCTCATCCTCAAAACTCAGTGCAATTACCCATACAATAAAGACTCAACAAAAATCAAATTTCTTGCACGTGCTGAATTTCAAAAGGCAAGGGAATTMTCTCACCTCCTCTTCCTCATCAGTACTGCTCAGGTCTTCTGCTTTCACCTTGTTGTAGATTTCTAATATATCAGTACAGCTCTGATCTCTGCAGGACAAGGACAGAAATCAAGACACACCATGAAGGATCTCRGGAATTGGAGCTGTGGGGTCTGAGAGGTCCAAACTCACCCAATGAAGCGGAGCAGGACGTCTGTCACAATTTTGGCTGCTTTGACTATAGGACTGTCTGGCTCGTTGAAAGTCCTGGCATTGTGTTCAATGTATCTGACCTCCCACATCAGGGCAGAGATTCTCCTGAAAAATACACGGAATTAAAGGAATGGGATGGGGAGAAGGTGTGTGTTGTTTTTCTTCAGTAAAAAATGGGATTGGTAATTCAGGTCAAGGACAAACAGGTGGTCCTCAGAGGGGAGAAGAAGAGCAGGACATTATTTATTCCCAAGTTAACTGGARTAAGTGAGATTTCCAGTTTCCAGCATTATTTAGCTCACTTCTGGCAACTGCAATGTGAGCAAAGCCCCTGTTCAAAGGCAGTAGGGATGGAAACAAAGCAAATCTGCCCTGCCTACAACACAGAGCARGGCCCAGGGTGTTAAACCAAGCCTCCAGATCCAGCTGTATCAACTTTTGCCTTAACAACGTGGCCAGAATAATTTATTATTGAGGAACACTCACTTTGCCCAAGGCCAATCTGATCTGATGCTGTGGCTGAAGGGACTTTACACAGCCTTCACCGTCCTCCATGGGGCTGTAATAAATGTCAGCCACAAACAAACCCAAACTCACCTATAAAACCTGTTTTCAAGCCTCCTCCTGATCGTGGTAAGGTCAGTTGGGTAAGCAACAACAGTGCAATACATGGGATAGGCACTAAGGTCCACTGGAACAGCAAAGGGATTAGAAATGTCTGCAAGGCAAAAGACCAAAATCATTTAGATGCCTCCAAGGGAKGTCATATCAAGATTCCTTTGAATGGTTTCTGGGTTTTCTGTCTAAGAATTCAGCAAAAGCAGAATTCTACAGCTGAAAATGTCATTACCCACAGGGCAGGTTCTTCCTCTTGCACCATCTGTTCCTACTCTTGAAAAAGCACTTTTTGTTTAAGTATCACATCTGAGATTTGTGTGCCACCAGCCAAATCTCTGACTGAGAGGAACGTGGCATCTGCACTTACAACAGGAATACCACAACAAGCAACATAAATAACAATACARACATGTCCTGGGTGCAAATACAGGCACAATTTAAATCACAGTGTGCTACGAAATGGCTACAAATCAGTTACAAGGTATTTGTGGGTGAGGCTGTTTAGTGAGGATTTGCTGGTTGGTTTAGAGAGGTTTAATTCAACGTTTTGCTCCTTAGATATGACCCCTGGGAAGCCTCATTGAAAGAAATCAGGGGAAGCCCCAGAAAAAAAGGGAATACAACTTCAAAACTAGAATATGACATTTAAAGGGCTCTTYTCAGTAATTTGGTTGAGCACATTTCAAAAAGTCCTCACCAAGTGCCAGCCCTCCATCCCATCTCCCCTTCAGTCCTGTGCCACCACACTGATCTCTCCATCCCTCCCCCTCTCCTCTCCAGACATACCAAGGGAAAGAAGCTGCTCAATCCCCCGGATTACTCGTTCACATTCTTCATCTCTGGAATGGGCCCCCCATTCTCCTTCCTGGGGTTTGTAGAGAAGAGCTGTCAGCTCCTCTGGAGTCACAGGAACTCCAGCACCAACCTCCTCCGGATACGCAGCTGGAGGGGAAGAATTCCAGAGTAAATCCAGGGGCCAAAAGCTGCTTGCTTTGTACAGGGCCAGGAACTCAACACACACTTACTTCCTTCTGGGATCGGTTCCATGTCCCATGGACTCATCCTCTCTCTTTCATTATTGTCCCAGCTATTAAAAAAATACATTCAAATGCACAAGTTAGAGCTGAATATAAAGATAYCCCTTTTCTGTACCAGATTTTACCCAAAAGGTCACTCCCGTCAGGAATAAGACCTGGCATTAGTGACATTCCAATTCCCTGTATCCCTGTTATCTCCTATACAGTCACTGCACTGCTGTTTTCACCAGAAGTGTTGCTTTAGGAATAAATTCAAAAATTAAATAAGTAAATATTAAAATTAAGTAAATAAGTAAGAGATTAAAAAATGAAGTAAATAAAAAGTAAGTAAAAATAAAAAAATAAATAAAAATAAAAAGTAAAATAAATTAATATTGAATTAAGTAAGCAAATAAAGTGGCTGGTTATGTATTTAAGTGGAAAAAGGGATCCTAGCTCTTGAGGTTCTTGATCSTAGTTTTTGAGGTTCTCTGAGTTGTGTAGGAGCCCCAGGACATGGAAATACTCACTGGACACTGTAGCACTGGAAGGAACTATCAGGATATTCTGCTTGGAAAGGCTGCTGACTCTCCACAGTCCCAAACCACCAGGCATCATCAATTATACTGCGAAATCTATCCCCTGCAAGGGCAAACAAGGCATTCAGCAAGAGAAAAACATCAATAATTGTTAAATATTTCCTTCTAGAGAACCAACTCCATCTTTGGTAAATGCCCCACTGCAGTCCTTGCATCGTGCACTCCAGGAATGGAGCCCTTCCCTGAGGGCAGGACTTGCACATCTCTGGGAATTACTCACAGCTGCCTTAGGCCTCAAATCCCAGCAGATCAGGAGATTCTGCTGCTATCACAGCCCTTGAGTTTAGAGTTTATCTCATTTCTTTTTTTTTTTTGCTACAGGAATTGCAGTGAACATCAAATAGAAGTTCCCAATGAGCTCTGCAATATCACGTGTGTACAGTCCTTTACATCATGTCATAAAGACACTGTAGCCCATTAAACAGCTGCAGAAATGGTGCAAAACACACGGAATTGGAAAAGAGATCCTCACCTATTTGCCAGTTCCTTTCTTTGGCTTCATTATAAAACTGATGCAGCACAAGGAAATCAATAACATCTGGCATATCATGGTACCTTCGGGAAGTAAGACAAAAAAAGTTATTATTACCCAGAAATACAGTTCTAGATGCACAACACAGTCCCCAAATTCCATGCATTTGGGATAATAATTAATGCCATCATCATGCCTTGCACAGGAAAAAACAAAGGAGGAGGGGGAAGCTTCTATACTGCAAGAAAAGCTCTTGAAGAATGTCATCAGCATTCCAGTGACTTACTTTATRGAAAAGGATTCTCCTGTCATTTTGCCTGTGATTGGATCCAGGAATGCAAGCTTCAAGCAGCAGAGTGTGGGAGGCCCAACTTCATATTTAATTCCTACAGTCTTCACAAATTCTTGTTCCTAGTTATCAAGAAGCATGGAACARCATTAGTTTGACTTGCTAACAACAAAAATATCCATTTTAGAGTGTGAAACATATTAATAAAACCCAAATATGTTTCCACTCTACAGCACAGGTAATTTCACCCATTAATTTTTCTTTTCCAAATACTAAAATCAATCACTGTCACCTCAAAACAGAAAAACAAAGAAGCTCATTCCTTTGGTAGGTTTGTGAACAGGATTCCCACAATTATTTAAGGAGGTTCTAAGGGACAAACCCAGTTTTAAGCACACCAAAGGTTCTACCTGACCTACCCCAGGGCCCCTCACTCCTGCAAAGGGGGAAARAGGAAATTCTTCCTCTGAAAATGGAAATTCCACAATAGCCTTTATGTTCACATCCTGTCAAAGCCCATCCTAAGTGAGCAGCTATTTCCTTTTCCTCACAAACTGATGATGCCTTGGAAAATCACAGCTGGAATCACTGAATACCTGGGACTGTCAACTGGGTATTTTCCCAGTAAAGCATTATTTTCATTAACAGAACCACTGGCACACACATGTGAATATCAGCACATATACGAGCCCTTCTCTTGATATGAAATCCAAGGAAAGCAGGAAAAACTATGGCAACAGTGGGGATTAAGTATTGGGAACTCACTCAAAGCAAGACCCAGTGTTTAASAGAGCTCCTGCTCACATTTAGGTGTTTACACCATGATTTCCAAATTCTTAGCACAGCATTRAAAACAAGACACAGAAGCCAAATGCTCAGGTCATTGTAGAGTGGTGAGAGAACCATAAACAGCCCTGCAGTGGTGGGTTCTGAATGAACCCAGTGTTCAGAAAAAATAATTTATGTTGAAAGAGACCCCTGAGAATCAAGTCCAAAATCAGGAAGTGAACAGATGTAAAGACTTTCTGTTAATAAAAACTAATTTTACAATTTACAATTAAAACTTTGATATTAACATTTTAAAGTAAAGCTTTCTTCATGTTTTTCATGCTGGTTTTTCGTGTCAGTTTTAACACTGCAGAGACATTCAGCTCTTTTWTGTGTTTATTGAACTTACCCTGAGTTCCATTTTGTTCCATGGTTGTTTTTGCATGTTAATACTGTAAATTTTAGCTTTCCTCACTGCCCTCACATAAGCTTCGTGGCCTTGCCTAAAGTAGATGATCTTAAAAGAGGAAAAAAAAAGAAAATTAGGAAAAAAGAGACCATTAAAAGAGGAAAAAAAAAGAGAAAATTACTTTACTGATAGTTCTTTTCCTGTTCATTCTATGTCAGGTCTCATCCCTTTCACTGCATACGTAATTATTTCATTATAAACACTCTTCTAGTTAAAAGCATTTATAACAGCCCCCAAATTGGCACCTGCTCTGTGCCAATTTAGAACTGGCATCATTACGAAATGTGCAGGTGAAGATGCACAACCAATTCTTCTGCTACTCCCAAGTTTCCTGTGCAGAAAAAGGGACGCAGGACATGGATCCRTAAACTACAAACTGCCTGGGAATTAACAAAGTTACCAAAACTCAGCCTGTCCTGAGCACAATTCACTGCAAATATTGCTGGAGAGAAGAGTCCTGAGCAAGCTGAGCTGACGATTCYCCGTGGGAATGTGGGAATTACCTCATCTCCCATCTGCGGGACGAAGGGCGAGCGGCGGGGAATGGTGTCCAGGATCCACTGTGGAGCCAGCCACTCCTCACTGGGCTCCCCCTCCAGGGACAGCAGCCCACTGGGTTTCTAAATATATCACATTTTAACTTCATATATAAAAGCTGCATATATAAGTGAAATATATCCCATTGTATTTAGAATGCAATCAAAACAATATTCGGAATACAATGAATTACTGTGGCAGGACTCGTGGAAAACTGATCATGCAGCAGTGACCGCAGGTAAGACACAAGGAAAAGCAAATTGTGGAATGTTAACCATCCCAAAACTTCCACTAAATGGTACAGAATAAGACATGTTTGTTATAAGTATCATAAAAAATGAAAACATTCATAAACCATTCAAATGCCCRTGGTAGGGGCGTGGGATGAAATGATCTTTAAGATGCCAAACCAGTCAGTGGTTCTGTGATAAATAAAGAAATTGTGTTTTTATAAATATTCTAAGCAACTTTTTAAAAAAATAACAGGAAAAAGAAATCTGACAATGTCAATACAATACAGATCCATTATAATTTTACAACAAGACCACCCTGGAGAGAAACTGACTGTGGTGAAGAGCATAAATCTGGGAGAAAAAATGACATTTTTAATGCAGGACCAACTGTGGGAAACATGGAAGCACAGTAAAACAAACAATAAAATTATTTGGTACCACAATTACTGTGCTCTCTGTAATTTATTTTTACTCTATACTCATTTGTGACCAATTTGACTTTGAAAACAAYCACTAAAAAAGCAAATTTATATTCATAAAGTACAAAAGACACTAAAAATGACACTTGCTGACCTTCTTCCTTGGCTGTTTCAGTTTCCTTCGCTTTGGCTCCAGCCCTTTTGTTCCCTTCATATTTTCATCCTCAGAACTGCTACAGATTTTCCGAGCTGCCTGCCTGGTTTGTCTCTTTGGAGGCTGCAGATTAATCCCAGCATCTGCTGTCCAGTCTGAATATTCACTTGATGAATCACTGCAGGTAATAAAAAAGTTGTAAGAAAGAGAACAGAAAACTTCAGTTTTCCCACAGTGGATTGAGAAGTCCAAACATTCAACCTGCCCTGCTCAGGAGCTCTGCTCTGGTCAGGATTAGCACAAAATTTTGTTATCAAGTGAATTTAGAGAAAACCAAGTGCCCTTGATTTGTGATTTCAGTAAATTATTGTATCAATTTGAAGCTCATAGTAAAACTACACCTATGGCTGATATCCATCCTCATTCTCTCACTGATTCATAGACTGACTTCATAAGAACTGGCAGCAAAAAATGCATGAAAAATTTAAAAAATTAAAGCATTTCCCTAAAAACCCMGTTCTGACTTCTTTAATATCAAAGAACACACGCACAGGATTTATATGACAAACTGACATCAATTTTTTCAAGTAGCTCTTAATTAAAGACAACATTTTCTTATAAATGGTCTTTCAGAATTGTTTTTGACTTTGAAAAGACAAAAACCCCAGGAAAAAAACCCACAATATAAAATGGTTCATGGAGAACTGGAAAAAATCAGTCTTCAAAATGAAGTCTGAGTATCTCAATATCAATTGTCTTACTGAAATTCCATAATAAACCAGTGTCACCAATTCAGAGCCCAGTGAAGTACCTGGAACTGCTTTCACTCTGCCAGGCTGCCACAGGATCATCCATGGATGCATCACTTGTGCCAACAGTCTCATCTTCCTGTATGGAAAATGAAAGGATTCACTTTGGGGCCAAGGGTAAAATGTATCATTTTTGTTTGCAAGCAATTGGGTCACCTGAGGAAAACTTTGTATGTAAGGGCTGGTTTAGCTTTAAATAAATAAGTCCACAATTTCTTTTTGTATCTTAATTAATACTATAATATATATTTATGTAACTCCTATAGAAACAAATGTGAATTTTAATTCTATCAGAACCACAGAATGAGTTCTTATTTAAGTGTTTGATTAATAAATTTTAGTGCCCAGGGCCCAGCTTTTTTTAGCTATTCTCTACTTCCAGTGCATTTCCAAAGCAATGATGTTCAGTCTCTTCCTTAAGGAGAACAAGTTATATTTAATCTGGTATATTTTAAGTTCTTCCCTTGCCAGAATCAATGATTAATACCAATACTCAATCTCTTTAAACAGCAGTCCACAGATGTAGATGAAATCAAAGCACTGCAAAATGAAATCAAAGTCCTGACCTAGAATCCATGTGCTGTATGAAATCCCAAAATAGCAAGTGGTTTAACACAACCCAGTTAARTTTACTTGAAAATGTTTCAGGTTTCCAAAAATACAGGAGCTGTTTTAAGCTACTTTTGAACACTGTCCTGGCATTTAGGTAATGATCCTTCTCTCTCCAAGACCAACAGGCCACAGGAACACCACAAATCCCAGAGACTCAATGACCTGAGTGTTTCTTCCTATGTGGAGAATCACAGAATATCCTGAGCTGGAAGGGACCCACAAGGATCATTCAGTCCAACTCCTGGACACCCCAACAATCCCACCCTGTCCCTCGGAGCGTTGTCCAAATGCTCCTGGAGCTCTGGCAGCCTTGGAGCCGTGCCCATTCCCTGGCGAGCCTGTTCAGTGCCCACCACCCTCTGGGAGAAGAACCTTTTCCTAATATCCAACCTAACCCTCCCATGGCACAGCTCCAGCTGTTCCCTGGGTCCTGTCCCTGTCACAACCTCTCTGGATTCCCAAGACCACTCAAAAATCAAGAGAGGCTTTGTGACGACTTGAGCAGCTCTTTGAGGATTCTTGGATAAATTGCATTAGGCTCCATCAATTTGCAGGGATCCAGCTGGAGCAGCAGATCCCACACAAGGTCAGGGTCAACTGGGAGCTGATTATTCCCCCAGTCATGGCCCTCCTTGGTCTGTGTTAAAYCCCTCTGCCTTGTCCCTGTCCCTCTTTGTGAGGCACCACCCTCCCCCTGGAATGGGCCAACGTTATTTCTACACTGCCTATTGCCATTAATATATTTGAAAAACCTCTATTGTCCCCCTCAGTCCTGGCAGCTCCAGCTACGACCGCACGCATTTCCTCCCTACAGCGGCAGCGCGCAGCCTCGACGCGCTCCGGGATTTGGGAACAGGGAAGCAGCGGGAGGCTGCCGACAGACCTCAGAGGAGCTGTCGGAGTCGCGGCGTGCCGAGGGGTGCTGGGAGGCTCCCTGCTGGCTGTGCTCGATGGTGGAGCGGGTGTGGTACGCGTGCTGCCGCTTSCGCTGGTTCCGGCGCAGGGAGCGCCCGCCGCCCGCCGGGAACTCGCTCTGCCGGGACAGGGACACAGCAGGGAGTGCTCGTCAGTTACACAGGTAAAGGATGGCTCATGAAGTGACTGAGTGTTGCACCCCAGTYGCAGCTGACCAGTGGGAAATCGCTGTTCAATTACACAGCATCTCTTTGACGCACTGGGGATGTTTTAGGTGGGGTTTTTTGGTTCAGTATAAATCCTACTTTATAAATTGGCAGTCTTTGGAAAGGAAATGATTGAAAATATGACTTTTTTCTATAAAATTTCTGCAGTCTCTGCATAAGATAAATCCAGCCACTTACAAAAGTGTGGCACCTCTAATATTTCTCTATTTTCCACAAGTCAAACTGAAAACCCACCRTGGCTCTGCTCTTTTCCTTTCCCAGCATCTTCCCACCACTGAAGCCTCAAGGATAAAGATTTACCACTACTATTTGCATATTATAGACAGACAAATCACAGTTATAGAAGGAAGACAGTGAGCCAGAGAAACAATTAGGACTATTGATCTTCTAAATAATTCAATAGAATTGGTTTGGGGTTTTCTGTTGGTCTTAGTTTTGTTGCTCAGTGTTCAGAACTGCTTCCCACCCAGGTTTTCTCTTCCAGGGCATTAACTCACCCGCTGTAACGTGTGGGATGGCTTTCTCTTCTTGTCAGCAGTGTAYAAACTAATTTCTATTTCACCTTTGGCTGCTCGACATTCTTCCTGGACCCTAATTATACATAAAAAACGTACATAGTACTCATTAAATCATCACAGAACTCCACAGTCTCATTAATATACGCATTAAAATATTTGTTCTGTTGTTATAAGATACGTGTGCACAAATCCTCTGAGCAGCATCCATCCTTTCACTCCTGGAGAATCACAAGCTAAGGAAGCAAACTCTTTAGCTGACTATCCATAATTATTTTTAAATGTATTAAAATTATTTTCRAGTCTTTTTGAAACAAAACTTGAGGGAAATGTGGCATTTGAACCACCGAAGATTGAACTGCGAAGAGAAGGAATTGCCATTCTCAACTCTCCATTCCGATCCCAACGTTCCAAAAACCCAACCACCCGCAAAGCCGACGCCGAAAGTCACCGAAAAATCACTCCAGGAGTACGGAAGGATCATCACGCATCACACAGCTGAACCTTTTGCCTGTGGCTCACTTAGCATCTTACTTGCTGAYGCCTGGAGGGAGCTCGTTGACCACCACCCTCCTGCTCCAGGCCATGAGGTCCCTCTCGGTGGCCATCTGGCTGCGGGGCGCGTTGAGGTGCATCTGCCGCACGCCCTCGATCTGCCCGCTGCGCCGCAGCCCCACGTTGGGCGGCGAGGCCACGTCCAGCCCCGGGCTGCGAAGAGCTGGGGGACAAGGAAAGGACTTTGTCACTTCTAGAAGCCACCAGTAAAATCATGGAAGCAAAGGATGGTTGGGTTGAAAGGGACCTTAGAGATCAAACAGTGCCGYGCCYTGCCACGGGCAGGGACACCTTCCGCCATGCCAGGCTGCTCCAAGCGCCGGCCAACCTGGCCTTGGACACTGCCAGGGATGGGGCAGCCACAGCTTCTCTGGGCACCCCGTGCCAGGGCCTCCCCACCCTCACAGGGAGGAATTCCTTCCCTGTCTCCATCTACAATTTAAAGCTTAAGGACAGGACAAAGATTCCTTTTATTTGCTCTGTGAGAAGGGGTTTTTCTTTGGCTTCAAGTGAGCATTTTTGTGTGCTGGCCTTGGGGATGTGTTTGCTGCTGTGACATCCCCGTGGTTTGTGGTATCTCAGGGATACCTGAGGAAAACAGAGAATTTAATCTGTGAGGGAAGTTTTAAGGGCACCTAAAGGACCTTCAAATCAAAGTCTTGTCAACTGTTTAAAGGCTCTAAAATCATGAATCTTCAATTCTATGGAACAGGGCAAACGAGGTTGACATCTAAAATAACAGACTGCTGCAAGGTTTAACGTTTCTGTTGGATCTCCATTTGTCCTGGTTTTTTAATCTTTATCTGCTGTGCCACAGGCACTGCTCTKCTCTGGGCTTCTCATCAAGAGGCACAACACTGCTACAGCTCAGTAGAAAACATTCTTTAGGTAGCAAAGAGAGACAAAAAGCTGATAATACTGGAATAACTGCCATCGTTGTCCYTATTTATCCCATCAACACAATTCCCCCGTGCTTAAATATGGCGAATCACATGAATACATTGCATTTATGGTTGTGCAAGATATATAAAAATATYTGGCTATTTAAACACTTGATACATACTCTAATTAACTTACTCAAATGGGCAGTTCCAGTAGCAAAGTAACTGATCAGTGAAAGTTCTAGAAAGGAACTGCTTTCACTTCCATACTACTCATATCTGGAAATTCCTTTACACAACTAAAACTGGGAGCTGGGACTGCACAACATATCAACATATCCTAAGTAGCAGAAAAGTCTTTGTGTGAGCTGAAGCTGCCTTTTTGACATCCCAATTTAGATCAAAGCAAAAATGTATTTTCAGTGTTTTTCCGTTATTTTTCCCTGTTATTTTTCTTGTTCCTTCTTGAATTGAAACACAAGCAACTCCAAATCCAAATCCTAATGAGCTTTGCCAGGAAATCTACTTCAAACACATGTAATCAGTCACTTAACCCAGAAGTGATTTATTAGCAGCTGTAAATTCTCCCAAGGCTCAGGCTGACTTGCAGCACAGTCCTGGGCATCTGCTCCCCTCCATCAGCTGCACTCGCTCAGCTGCTCACATCTGATTGAGTGTGGTTTAAATTTTTAATCACTCTGTGTATTAAAAATAAAATCACAGTAGCAGAACACTTACCAGGAGAATAATCTCAAGCTTTCTAAGGAAAGACTAAGACAGAGCAACATGTTTATTTTATTAACACTGATGCTCAGCCTCGTGCTGCAGCAGGAAACCATTAGTCTGTCACAACACTCTGTTCCACTGACAGCTCCTAATTAGATGCTGTTCTTTCAGCATTTTGCATTTATGAAGTTTCATCCCTGCACTGATATCAAGACAATACAGGGAGCTTCATGTTTCCACCAGGAAACTGGTTTATAACAGGAATAATTCCAGTCTAATGGCTCCAGGCAATCAGATACAGCCCAGTTAGACCATTGTGTGCCCTCAGCTGCACCTTAAACTTGTAATTCCACTGTTGGAACATCCAACTGCTCCACAGGGATTAACCAGGTGTACAAGAGGAGGAGAGAAAAGCATCCTAAAAGACACAGGCTCATTACTGACATTTACACTTTGATCAGTCTCCTCCTGTGATTAGGGAAGGAACTGGTGGAGATAAGGCTGGGACACTGACCTCCATTAACGGAGTGGGATCTGTTGAGTGGAGGGTTTGGAGGAGTTTCTCCTTCATTAATTAGCCTCAGATCTTGCTCCCTCTGCAGCTCTCTGATCATTCCATCAAGGATACTCTCATCCTGGTCATTTGTTTGCTGCCCGATGACTTGTTCAACCACTTCACCATCACCTTGACAAGAACAAAGCCACAAATACTTACAAAATGATGGATTTCTGGTTTAGGAATAATCCCATTTAAAACTCGGCACCACTATTTGTCTGCTCTGCAAAACATCTGATCACCAGCTGGCTTTCTGCTCTCATGTAATAAATGGAGGCAATGTTTGAAAGAGAAGTTACAATAAAATCCTAAAACTCCAGACCACATGTAAACCATAAACACAAACCCTTAGAAACAGCAGAAAGAAATGTTTCAGTAGGTAATAACGGAAGGTCTTTTTTGGGCATCAGCATTTTGCAAAAGTTTGTGTCTACAAGAAAAAATAAGTTTTAAAAAACAAAAGCTGTTTTTTCCATGCCTTCCTCACCTTCCTGGTTTCTTCCTCACATGCAAAGTTACAGAGGTTAAAAATGCTTTAAAGATCTCCACATAGCCGAGAGAAGCCCACAGATTTTGGAATACTCTTGCCTCCAAACTGATTCCACACATTTCCTTTATGCCATAAACCCACCCCATCTCCTCTTCTACCTGTACATTGAATTGAAACTATTAATTTCTAAATCCTTATAGCACCATCCCAGGAGCTGGTGCTCAATACTTGTATTATTCATGAGGTTTAACAGAATACCATTAGCCACGTATCCCAGCTGAGGAATCAGTTGTTCATCCTTGCAATTTTCCCTCCCTGGCACCAGCCGCTGGAATCTCGTGGGATGAGGATTCCCATCAACATCCACCAGGAATGGAGGAGGCATCAGATGTGGAGCCTGTTGAGTCTGTTCATCCAGCACATAGTTATTGGCATCCCGGATCAGGGGTCTGTAATCYGTGTGGAAGAACATCTGATCTGGAATCTGAAAGAAAAGCAATTTAGGGAATAAATCAGTGGCCATTTGCAGCTGTCTTGCTGCCCTGGAATGGCTCCCATAAACCRCAACTCCTACACTTGGGATCAGCACAAGGAATGTTGTGACAGAGAACAGATTCCTACCACAAATGTGGTTTATTACCAAGGCCTGATGCAAAAATTCAACAGCAAAACAGGCTAAGAGAGGTGAAGAGRGAAGTTAATGCTTTTCTCCTCTATCTATAAGAGTCTCTTGTCTAAATCTTTTTGATTTAGATAAACAGCRACTGCTCCATGACCTAATTATTATTTTGTCTGGGGCAGGGTGAGGGAATAAATTGTAACACAAATACTTCTAAGACAAAATCAGGTCAAGACAGGGAAGAGTTTAAAATTCATTCAACCCACCTTTTCATAATATTTATTGCATCCAAAACCAAATAGTAGCAGATGTCCATGAGAGTCTGTGCAGGCAAAATGCTGCCCATCTGGTGAGAACTTGCAATCAAAAACAGCTCCATGGCCTTGGCCCTCAATCTGTACCAAGCACAGAGAATTCCTTTCACAACCACACATTCTCCAGAAGAGCATTTCCACAAACACTTCCCCTGTGCCCCAACGAGTGTTGAATCYTCATTCCGTGATTTCTCATCTCGCGCAAGACTGATTTACACTTTTATTTATCAAAGTTAACAGCGAAGTAAAACTTCACATTTTCTCTCTGTCCTGAACCTTCAGCACAACTTTTGATGTATGTTCTGGACAACCACCTGGAAGTCTACATTTTATATTAATGGCAGACACAGGGCAAGATCGGCAAAGATCTCAGAGCTGCACTGGCTCTGGAGGTGTATAATGAAATCTGCTTTTGTCTCCAGACCAGTTTTATGAAAAAAAGAAAAAAACCAAACCTTCTGATATCCTTCTTACCATGTTAAAGTAATTGCGAATTTTTGTTCCTTTGTCTATATCCCAAACAAAAATATTCCCATCGTGTCCCGCCGAAAGCACAATCCTTTGGTCAAAGGGATGAGCCTCCAGAACAAAAACTTCGTCATCGTGACCCTGCAATGACAGCAGGGGGAAAAATGAAGTTGTATTTCTCCATGTGGTATTTCCAGATGGGTTGGGAGCTACACTGAAGACGTCCCAGATTTGGGAGTCACCCAGGACACCTCAGTTTACTGGATCTGAGACTGGAACTGTGCTTGGTCACTGCTCAGCACTGCTGAGATGGGGAGGGATGGGGAGGAAGAAGAAATCAGGGCACAAGTAGAGCCTCCAAAGRGCTCCCCATCAGCCAGGAATCACCAGGATTCTGGACATCAGCTCCTTTTCCCATGGTACACCCTCCTGCCACAGGCAGGGGACAGCTGGATACTGCAACACCAAACTCCTTGTCGGGGGAATGGTGATGCAGCTTAGCCTCAAATCAATCCTCTTGGGATTGCCCACGGGAATTGTACTCACAGATAAGCTATGGAGAAGCTGCCCTGTGGATGAGTTCCACACTTTGAGGAGGAAGTTGTTGACTGCAGTGATGACAGTGGCATCGTATCGATCCCAAGCCACCATGGTGACCTTCAGCTTGGTCACCTTGTCCTCCCCAGATGCCACGTTGTTTCTGAGGAAAGCAGCAATTTCAAAAGGAATAAATCAGTTGTACGTATGGAAACACTCAGGAGTGCTAATGCAGTATGAAATTCAGGGCAGGATGGATCACAGCCACCTCTGTGACTCTGGCTAAGGCAGGAGAATGAAGGATGGTTCTGCAGCGGTAAAAACCGGATACAGGAAATATTCGGTGCTACTGAGATTTATAGAGCTCTATTTCCTTAAAAAGGACATTTTCTCCTCTGTTCCTAAGCCATCATCCTTGCCCACCTCAATTCTTCCTTTCAGATCTATTAAGCTTTTTCCTACAAGGCATTTTTCTCATCAGTCATCAATATCAGTGAATTCCACAATGAGCAGGAACCTGCTCGATAAATCCAGCTCACGCTTCCGACTGCAGGCACTGCAGATGGAACCACTGGAACATGGAGAATCCTGCAAAGCCACTGCCTAATGGATTTGTCCATTTCTGCTCTTTGTTGTTGTGAATATTCAATTACAATTCAATTACAAGGCACTTAAAGAAGTCACTTGAGGATCTCAAAAAGAAAAACTCAAAACCCTCATTAACCTGAGAACCAAACAGTAATGTCACCTCTTCCTTGGAAACTTATGGAAGAAATATAATGTTAAAAATCATGTTGGAGATATATATTAGCATATGATCAGTGGGGCTCTACCAAAACCTCCTTCTGTGAGATGAACCGTTTGACATTCTTACTTCATATGTAAAATACTAAATATTCCCCAGCCATTAGGGTAGGGAAGTACCAATGGATTATTATTTATTAYTGGGGGGTGAATTAATTGTATAAGTTGTCAGAGCCATGACAGTTTCAATACATGCACTGAAATTAACTCCAAATGGAAGCAAACAACCAGTTTTCAGTATGATGGAGGATTTGGTTTGCAGGTGAATGTGCCCATGAGGGGTGTTCTGCTTGCTTTTTGCTTTACCCTGTCATTTTTGTAGCCATATCCAGGACCAGACTCTTCCAGTCGTGCTGATGGTAGTGCCAGATTCTTGCTGTTCCATCCCTGCTTCCACTGACAAACCTTAAGCTATGGAGCAAAGCAAAAGAGAGCCATGAAATTCTGAATCAGGATGGTCTAACCCCCATATGGACACCAATAAATTATACATATACACTTGGAATATACACTTGTGTATCCCTCCTTCTCTTACCCAYGAGGTTACAATTTTCCTATCAGATCTTGTAGGGTACAAGAGACTTTCTAGCCCACAACATTAATTACATTTGGCTCCAGCAGCAGATGGCCTTGGAATGACTTCAATGTCGTAATTCATACGAGCTGCACATTCCCTTTTTAATGACATCAGCAAATCCCTGGAGCAGCTCAGAGTGGCAGCAAAGAAAGGGAAACTGCGTGCCAGGAGTCTGGCATAAATTATAATACATTAACTTAGGGAGAGGGTGAAGACAGGGAAGGGGAAGAGCCAAATGGAGCACGAGGAGGTTGTCCTGCCTGTGGAGTTGAACAGGAATATTTTAATTTTTAAACTCGTCCTTACTTAAAAAATTCAAGCATCCAGCAGATGTATTTAACCACATCACAATGCTTTGGCCATCAATGTCACAGAGATCATTTTTCTCGAGAAACTGGGAAAAAGCTCCTCAAGTAATGCATTTTCACAGGATAGCAAACACCTTTGGAAGTATATTCCATTTATATACAAAATTACACTTAAAAGGCAAATTGCTCAATTTTATGAAGTCATTGTTTCACTTTTTCAGTTTCCCTGATCTGATTTTTTTCATTGTGATGAAAAAGAGTTTGAAAATGCTTGTGACAAGTTTATTTTCCTCTTAATTTTACTTCTTTATATTAAAATAAAAGCTAAGCTATCCCTTTTCCACTCAAAGCATCAGTACAGAATATAATTTTCAGTGAGTATGTGACCTAATACCCTCTCCCATGGCTTGGAAGGAACTGGTGGTACAATTACACCAGCACATTCCCACATAATTTCTCATGACAAAGCTCTCCAAGTACAGGTGCAAAGCTACAGTTTGGCTTGGAAGGCTCATGCCTTAAAGGCACATCCCTTAAACCTCCTGCCCAGCAAAATAAGGAAYGGGAGCAAAAGCTGGGATAAAAACTTCTATATGAAGTTCTAACTTTGCTTTACACTGCATTTATTACCATGCTCTTACTCCACAATRACCCCTCTGTGGGTGCTCCCTGGGAAGGAAGGCTCTCCTACACAGAAAGGGCATAAAATTGGGCTTCTAATTTGCTGTTTGAAAGAAAAAAACCAATTGAAAGCACAGTTACAGAACGTTTTTGTTGTTACAACAGAGGACAACGAGTTCGAGCTTGTGGACATGACACACATCTTGCAACACACTCTAATAATTTGTCCAGGATTAAGCCAAGCCCGCAGGAGTTTTCCTGTTGCGCCAAATTTTCCATGAAATGTTGTTTGGGAAGTTCAATACCATCATTGTCGGTGCAGAGCCCAGCACTCACCTGTCACCGTTGTTACAGAACTGCACTGCCACCACTTTGTCCTGAAGAGGGAGAAAAACAACAGCAAGAAGTGAAAAACTCATCCTGAAACATCTTCATGAGGAGCTTTTATTCAGCAAATTAAAAAAACTCAAAAATTCAAGTACAGGAAAGTTGTACTTGAAGTTGAAATTCCCCCCAGCCACATTGCGTTAAACACTGAAACAGGAAACTTCAGAGAGGTGATGGTTTCATAACATTTTTAGACCTAACATCAAAAAATTTCATCTGAAGAATGCAAAATTTGGCTTTATTAACTTGCAAATCATCGAGAAACCAATGTTATGTTTTAGACATAGTTTTGCCTTTTTTTGATTTGCCAAATACTTGTGCTGGCTCCATGATTTGCTCTCCTTCCTCCCACTGATGTCTCCAACTCCTGATAACTGGGATTGCTCKCGGGGGGGCTGACAGCTGTCTGCAGGATTAAGAGTGGACTTAACAAAATTAAAGGAATTACAGCTTCTTCCAAACCTGCTCCATACAGAAAACATTCCTTTCYTTTGTGGGCAGAATACTTGTTACATGTGCTGGCTTGGAGAGCTAAATGTGAGAGCCACGACCCCCACTGAAGTTCAGGGAATCAATTCAGACCTTGGGCTTAATCCACAAAATGTTCCTGAGGTGGGAAATTTGTAGTTTAGATTTTTATGGGAACCCTGCTACCTGAAAAAAAGATGCTTTTAACCTTTATTTTCTAAATGGAATCACCATCAYGACCCAAACTTTGACTGCACAGTCCAAAACTTGAATACTTTATTCTGTTACGTGGATTTAACTGAAGTTAAACATTCAACAGCAAATTTAATAGCAGAAAAATGACATTGTGCATTAAAACTGCTTTAATTCCTTATTCCAAGACAGGTTTTTTTCAAGAATATGGGAAAACCACCTGGTCCCTCGGTTTTCTGGGGGAGTGAAATACATAAAGCCTATTTTGCACAAACCTCTTCCCTCAGAGGGATTTAAAAATAAACATCCCACAAATTTCYAGGCATTTAAATACCACAGTGTTGAAAGCCAAATAAATTCTAGACAGTTAATAAAAAAAAATGGATGTACAGAACCTAAAGTTACTGAAATGAGGTAAAGGGGGAGGAAAAAAAAGATTTTCTTTTGGATTTGCCTCCTACCGTGTGAGATTCCAGCTCAGCCATCTTCTCTGGAGATTCTGAGCCCAAATAATAAATTCTTATCACGTGGTCAGTGCTCCCTGTTGCAATGAACATGCCACCTAAAACAGAGAATTTGCTGTGAGAAGAAAAGTCATCCAAGGAATAACTTACTTTAACTTCATTTATTTAAATTTGCTGCTTTCTTGTCAAAGCAGCAAACTAGTTTTAAACAGAAAATTTCAATGTAAACTGGTAAATGTCAAATTAAGTATTTAAGTGCAGCTTTAATATCTACTTGACACACATCAGAGAAATTAGTGCTCAATTAGGATGCAGTGATTAAGGTATTTTATTGTAATTTCTTTACAATATTGCCCAAAAAAGGGCCTTATTGTGYGGTTTTCTGCATTGAAATGGGTTTAATTAATTCAGGATTATTGGTTTTAAAAAAGGAACGTGGCTCTTCAAGAGCTCTCAATTTCAAACAGCAAATTTAATGAGAAATTACATCATTTTCTTTGCAAAAATCATTATCTTTGAGCATTCCAAGCTACAAAGGATGTCTGCTAATCTGAGATTTTCCAATACATTGAATTGATCCTTCTTAGAATTCAGCCAAATTTGGAAGATTAGCAAAASTGTAACCTTTGACAGAAGATTTCCAGAACTTTTCACTCAAAAACTTTACAAGGTAAAATCTTAAAAGGATGCAACAGAGCAAATTGCTCTGATGTGCAAAACAAGAGATTGAAAGCCTTGGAAGTGGTCAAGATATTTTAGGTTAAATTACAGGAAAAAAGAGGAAGGGCATCCTGAGGCAGACACTTAGCACAGAAAATTTCCAACAATCACAATCTGACAGTGGTAAAATTAACTGGGAAAGGGTTTAATATATTTGTATTAAAGAGAAGTAASAGAAGTGTCACCAAAGGCCCCAAAYTCMTGGAACAGCTGATGCTGGGCACGTACCAGAACTGAAAGATGAACAGGAGATCTGAACACCAGGCCTGGACCTCTCTGCAAACTTCACAGGACGATCCCTGCATGCAAAACACAACATTTTTATTTTTCCTTCCTTTATGCAACAAGAACAGTTCCCTGCAGCTCAGCAGGTTGAGGTCAACCTGCTCATCTTAAATCTTTTAATTTTATAATTCTCACCTAAGTTTGCTAGAACTTCTTTTTTCATTTTAGGAATTTTCTTCCTTAGTTTAATAAGAAAACCATAATTTTTCTAAATGGAAAAGGTTATTTAACTGATTTATCATGATACCAATTCAAATCTATTTAAAACAGACCCTGCCAAACCATTAATCCCATAGCATTTCCTCCCTATTAAATACGGGTTTGATGACATCTGCATATGTATATTTTTCTGATTAAAAGCAAATTAATTATTCTGCCTGTACATTTTGGACAGGGATTTAATCCTGAACATAAAAGCTGGAATTTTTTCCACAACTTCGGCTTGCAAAGCACAAACCCCAGAAATAACAACCCCAATCTCTGCCTCCCCTCTGGGCTCCAACGCCACAGAATGCCAAAGTGCTCCTGCCCCACACACCGCTTTATTGAGCAAGAAAACGCCCTTATTTCATTATCTCAGCAATCCTCTCCGTGCCAAAACTCAAAATAAATTCCTCCTTGAGTTAGAATAATTATAATTATCTAAATTCTTACTTAAATTTCATGGTGTTGGCATGCCACTGCCAGAAACAGATTGTTCCGTCGGCACCGGTGGAAGTGAGGTATCGAGTTGTTCCTTTCCTTGCTGGAGAGAACTAAAAATAAAAGTTGTAACAATTAAACCAGCTCCATTCTTTCTCTTTTTTTCATGCTGGAAACTTGTTGACAAGGATGTTTTTCACTAACRCATTCATTTCTCCCCAGGAGTACAGAGAGCAGAGGTAAGCACAGAAACTGAACTTCCATAAAAATAAAGCTGAGGAAATGGAAAACACCTACATTTGGATTAGGAATTCTTTGTTTCTAGCACACAAAGGATAGTAAATTGGAGACGTGAAACAAGCCCAGACCCTGTCAATGGGAAAAAAGATGAGGAAATAATTTCTAGGACAGAACTGGATCAAACATGATAAATACAATGATTCCTGCATCCGAGCCCAAAGAAGAACAGCAGCACAGCAGGATCCCCCCTCCCTCCCTCTTCCTGAACCTCTCTAAGGAGTGGGAAAGCTTTTTATTCTTTATTTCATAACTGCAGTAATACCTTTAATCCTCAGGCTACCTGGTAATTTGATAAAGGAATCCAGCACTGCTTCCTCAAAAAGCCATGGCTGGTTATATTCTAAATTATCAACTTTACAAAAAGCTTGAAAGAAACACACCCATATATATATATATAGACACACATATGTAAACAAATAACATACCAGCTATAAAGCCAGGTTGTAAAATACATTTCCAAAACAATCATGGTTGAAATCAGACAAAATTGGAAGTGTAGGGAAGATGGGGAGAAATGAGACTCCTGGGGAATACTGGCATGATGGAGAAGGCTGTGCTGAATCCAAGGCAGCACCACTGCAGGAGAGAGGGATTCTGAGCCAAACAGCCCCTCTCACTCTCCTCTCTATGTGCATCACCTGCCAAATTGCAGGCATTGTCTTTTTTATCCTGGAATTTTGTTTTTTGGAGGTTTCTGCCTGGCTGTTGTGAAGTTTTTTAAGTAAAATCTGCATTTGCTACAACATCCAGAACAGCTCCTTATGCTACAAGCTAAGATAACACGGAAACAAGAAATGTGGAGCAAGGAATTTTAGCTGATCCTTTTGAAAAACAGATGTCCTCTGTGAACCCAAGAGTGTTGGGTCAGGTGCTGTGCCAGGACCACCACCACCAACGCCAAACACGGCCTTGGCTCAGCGAGTTGAGCCAAGGAGATGCTGCTGCTCTTTGAGCTGCTCTCAGAGAGCATCAGATCTCCCATTTTCTAGACCTGAGGAAGCAGCAAGGGAATCACACAGCTAAAAGCACATGGAAGCAGCAGGATGATCCCCTGGGCACCGCCGGAGCGCGTTAACCACAGGAAAAACACCCTCGAGTCGGCACAAACCAGACGAAAACACCAATTCTACCCCTGACCGCCACAGCTCTTATTCCCACTTTAACCCAAGGATTTAGGGACAAACCCCCTCTCTCCTCACCTGTATGGAAGTGATGGAGGCCGAGTGGCCCTGCAGGACGGCGAGGGGGGCGCAGGTGCGGAGGCACCACACCCTGACCACCTTGTCGCAGCTGCCCGCCGCCAGCAGCGTGTTCTCGTAGTTGACGGCCATGTCCGAGATCTCGGCCGAGTGGCCGCGCAGGGTGGACAGCAGGCGCCCGTCGTCCGTGGCCCAGATCTTCACCAGACAGTCGTCCGACCCCTGCAATTCCACGGGAAGTCCCAAAGGTTACGGAAAATAAGGGACGCGTTCCGAGCGCGTCGCGGGCGTCACCGCGCGCGGACAGGGATACGAACCACCGTGACCCGGCAGAAGGACAGCTTCRGTGGGATTCCGCACAGGCACAATTTTAGGAAGAAATTCCACCCTGTGAGGGTGGATAGTAGGAGGAAATTCCTTCCTGTGAGGGTGGGGAGGCCCTGGCACAGGTTGCCCAGAGAAGCTGTGGCTGCCCCATCCCYGGAAGTGTCCAAGGCCAGGTTGRATGSGRCTTGGAGCAACCTGGGACAGTGGAAGGTGTCCCTGCCCACAGCAGGGGGTGGGACTGGATGAGTTTGAAATGTCCCTTCCAATCCAAACCATTCTGGGATTCTGTGATTCCATGAACTGTGTGGATCATCTTGTGGAGTCAAGGATTTTGACTTTCCAAAACAGAATCATGGAACCACAGGATGGTTTGGGTTGGAAGGGATCTATTCGGAAGGCAAGGACACCTTCCACTATCCCAGAGTGCTCCAAGCCCCRTCCAACCTGGCCTTGGACACTCCCAGGGATGGGGCAGCCACAGCTTCTGTGGGCCACCTGTGCCAGGGCCTCCCCACCCTCACAGGGAAGGATTTCTTCCCAAAATCCCATCTAACYCTGCCCTCTGGCAGTGGAAAGCCATTCCCCCTTGTYCCGTCACTTCMTGCACAGGGATTAACGTTAACAGCTAAAAATGCAACATTAATTCGAAAAAATCTGTTGATTTTTAAACACACCAGACAAAAAGCGAGGGCAGCATCAGAGAAATGGATGTCACTGTATTCTGGAGAAAATCTTACAATAATTGTCATGTATTCACTGACACACTACAAATTCTGGAAGGTAAATTTAGYAGAAAAGCAACTTGCAGCTGAAGAAAGTCATGTCTGCATCTCAATCAGTGACTCAGAGGCTGTTGAGGGACTCAGAGAAACAAAGAAATCAAACCAAACAGAGCAATCTTACAAAAAAAAAGGTCCAAATTTTAAACTTACTGTAAAAATTCTCCTGCCACTGCGATCAAAGGCTATGCAATAAACAGAGGAGAGGTGCCCCAAAATCCTCTTGTGCATCTTCATGTGTTGGTAGGTGGATGTTGGGAACAAGTGGCTGAAACGGCCACATCCAGTTAATTGCCTGGCAGAAAGGATATGAACTGGGAGAGAAAAACAAAGCAAAAMGACAGTGAGACATGAATTTTGTCCAGAACTCAGAGTAAATAAATATTGAATCAAATATAATATTTATTAACAGCTTTATTAATAGAATATGTGATAAATCTAAACCTCTTCCACCTTATCAGAACGTTCTGTCCAGYGTTATAAAAATAAATCCCACTCCTGATGGAGCCTTTCAATACCCACCCCAGGCTGCACCTGCTTCCTGACCAAAAATAAAAGCAAAATGAAAAGTTCCCACCACAACTGGGAGTTATTCCAATGTTCAATTCATGAACAGATAACAGATACATTTACCCTACATGGATGTGGAAAATCTTTAAGGAAAATCTTTGAAGGAAGGAAAGGAAATTAAGGAAATTCAGGAAATTACATGTTACTAATATCAATTATAACGAGAGTATAATAATAGTTTATTTTAAGTGCTTTTTTGGTGGTAAAAATCTTTCTTTGGAATGGCTTCCAGATCATATGGGAGGGCCAAAGGTCTTCAACATCCACATCACTGCATTCCTATGGCAATGGAATTGAAGAATAAGGTGGCACCGATGGAAAGTCCCAGTGGCAGAATGGCAGGGAAGAGAAAGAACTGCACCACCAACAAATTCCTTCCCTTTTCCATAGCCAGCAGCCCTTCCAAGAACAGCCTGAAATCTAAATGGACAAAAGCATCCTGTAAAAAAGCCCATCTTTGATTCAATGCACAATTTGAGATCATTTTGGGGTATTTAATTCCGTCAATCCTATCCTATTACTATTTTCCCCAACCCCTCCTCATTCACAGCACTTGAACTTTGGATGTGAAAGTCTTGAGAGGTTTTTTCCGGTGGCACTTGAGGATCTAACACTGCTGTGCTGGTGGGTTTGTGGAGTCCCTGTGATAGCAGATTCCCTGGAGCAACTCCTTATCTTCTCCTGCACCTTGACGTGGGCTGGGCTTCACAGGAGCCCCACGAGGCTCTTTAGGGCCTTTCACTCCTTTAGTTTAAAAGTCTGATGAAAAACTCAACCCATTTCTTAATTCTCATCGTATCACTGCCAATCTACAGAAAAAAAGATCATGCAATGTGTTGAAAAATTAATCTACAAAGTCAAGAAATGCCATTTCAAAGGGTTACTAACCCGTGACTCCTTGTGTAAATTGATACCATTGAAGTATTTACACACAAGCAAGGGAAAGAAATTGTTTCCAGCTTTAAAGAAAGTATTTGTGTGTCTCAGTTTTAGGCTCTGAAATGTGGATTATTTTTAATCACTCAATGAAATTGAAACAGGACACATGAGGGAAAAAAGCTGCACAAAAGATGCTTGCAAAAGCCATCAGGCTCCAGCATAACCTCACCCTCAGTCAATATTTGCTTTGCATGTAAAAACACATATTCAGCAGTACTAAAAAGCAAAACACACTAAAGCAAATTAATTTACTACCTGCCTACTATTCAATTGATACCTGATATTATGCAGGGCTGTTAAACAAAACTGTCTCCCCAAGCAAAGTAAAACTGAAATTTGAAACTCTTTTTCCTACCTCTAACACAGAGATCCCACCGTGATAAAAGCTCTACAAAGGTACCTCAGCTTTGCCTACACATTATTTTATTTACTCCTCAAGTATGACAGCTTAAAAGCTAAATTCTTAAAAATATTACACCTCCCTTTCCCCCACCCTGTGTGCCAACAGAGACACGGAGTCACTCAGCAACATGGTGATGCTGCTGTGCCTTTCAAGGCTTAAAGCATTTCAATACATATATATTTATATATTTAAACACATAATAACACTGTATCTGCCTGTAAGCAATTTTCAAATGGCTCTGAATAATTTTTTAACCACCCAAAGAACTGTGGGAATCAAAAAGATACAGTCTCATGTCAAAATATTCCTAATAATCACAACATTTTCTGTGTCCCCCTGCAATCCTCCTGAACATTTACCACTGCTGTTTGCTGTAAATCCCACAGAGGAAACACCAAAAGGCACCCAAATCCCACAGTTTTGGCACTTCACTTTTCCGGTCGATTCCCAGCCTTGCAATCAGTTCAGCTTCAGCGGATATGAAAGTCATTTCATTTTTTTTTTCTGTGTTTATTTCCCCTATTTGCACAATGGGGACAAAACTCCTCCATCTCCCACGGATAATTACAAAATAAAAAGCCCTGTTTATGAAATGCCTCAATCAGAGACATCCAGAACTATTGTTGTGCCATGAGGAGCATGGACTTTATCACAGCAACAGCATCTTTGGACAAAAAAACTATCACTGCTTCAAAGGAACAAAGCAAACATCCTCCATTCCAGTTCTTGTACTTTTAGGAAGATTAAAACACAATATCTAAATAGGGAATTACCCCCACATGACAAAAATCCCTGTGAAGTTTCCTTTCTTCAGCACAATGAAGTTATTGTCCTCCTAAGGTCCCAAAGCATTAAAACCCAACAATTCCCACACGGAGAAAGAGCAACTTAGTAACCCTACAAAATTTGACTAACCTATCTCATTAACTGATGTGTTTCATGCCACACTGGGTGGAAGGGCTGCCAAGTCCACCCCCTCGCTATTCCCTGCCAGGAAAAACTTTCAAGACAGTTATTTCCCATAAAAAGGGAGGAGATCCAGCCTTCTTGATAAGAAAAGTTAATTTTCTCCCAGCACTGAAGGGCCATCTCAGCTCCTCCAACTACCAACCTGTAGTACATGGAAAATACAGGCATTTTTCTTTTTCTTTCCCACAGTCCTCGGTCCTGGAAGACCACACCTTCAGGAAAATTACAGTCCTTAATGCAGGTCACGTATCTGTACAACAGCAATTCCTAAGTCACCATTTACCTCACATTCTACTATGGATAACAGCACAAAYGTAAAAACCCTGGCAAAAAGGTCACCTAGGAAGGATAAACCCCAAACCCTGCAACAACAACCCACCAGTGAAACCCAGATTTAAAAAAAAMCCATCAGACAAACTTCAAAGTGAAGTCACAACTGCAGAAGGAATTCAAGCATTTCAGTGTGGCCAAGTCACTGAGAAGCACCTGCTTGAATTCCTGCTCTCCCTAAAAACCCTTTGTCTCGCTCCACTTTTTGCAAGAAAAACCAGAAAATGGGAAACTGGTGCAAATGTTTGTTTTAAAAGCAGTTCCTCAAGGGTGATGAGCTCACATCAGACTGTTTTACCCTTTGCAATAAGCACTACAACTGTGTAATGAGAACTTAAATTCTGCCCTCATCACAAATCCCAGCAGGGATCGGGTACCACTCGCGGGAGAAAATCCAGTCAGGATTTCACAGGAACACCAGGAAACAAACACAGCTGGCTCCCACATGGAAAACACCTTCTCACAGAGTGGCTGTGCGGCCACAAAGAGCCTGGGCCCAGGAAAAGCAGCGAAAGCACAGCGTGTTCCAGCTCTGGGAGCTGCTGACCTCATGGAACTCATTTCCAGCACGAACCATTGATTCCTGACCTCATCCCGGCGCTGCTCTTTGCCAGGCCCAAGGTAGCTGGATCACCTTGACTGTGAATTTCCAGCCAGCTGAAATGCTTGCTCACTGTGACTGTGCTGTCAGCCTTCTGCTTCCAAATTTCATGTTTTTTTCACCAACAGCTGCCCACAGAAAGATTTTCAACCTCAGGTTAGAGCAGCTCTTTAAGAGCGAAAACAACCTCCTTTCTCATCTGCTCTGAGCTGCCTGCCACCAAAAAAAAAGCCCTGACAAAATCGAAGTAGCATCAAAAGCAGGTTTATCAAAGGGGAGTAACTCCCAGGGCTGAGGTGCTGCATGACCAGTCTTTCCACTTTCTGTCTGGAAGAGCACAAAGGGAGCCCTAAAAATTCCACTGCTGCAAAAGCTGCCCGGAAAGGCTCGAGCAGACCATCCTCCATGTCGTCCTGGCGGGAGCAGGAAGCTCTGCCAGTGTTTTCCCTCCCCATCCCCCCAAGCAGATCACCACAGCCCCAACACACAAACACCACATCCCCGGGAATGACTTCCACAGCTCAGCACTTTCCCGGAGACTCCCCCAGCCAGAAGATTCCCAGCTCTGCACAAACACGCTGGGAAAAGGCAACGCTGATTTCCCGCTCCAGTTCCACTGGGCAGGACCTTTTATTCTGGAGTACAGGCCACAAGGTCCCATCCCAAGCCCAACCACTCCCAGTTGATCCCAGCTGGACCATCAGTGACCCTGTTCTTGCACCAGAACAACACATTTATGGTGGAAAGTTAAATCCTTATAATTGGAAGGGAAATGATATGAGAATACTCCCGGCTGCTCATTCTATACCTTATTTCCCAGTTTGCACAGGTAATTACACAATAATCTCATCTCACTCCTGAATACACATTAATGGGTGTCTTTTACTTCAGCCCAACTCCTTCAGCAAGTAATTCCAGAAAAGTCCATCTGCCTGAGCCAGCACAGTGTGGGAATTCACAGTTATGCCAAAATACCAAAGAGGTCAGGCACACTTCTTCATCTTGCACTTCAAACAAGACACACACACTGCAGCATCTCTGGCTGGCACCACTCACCAGGAAAAAAAACATCCATTTTGCACAAATATACACGGAATTTTCTGACTTCCTCTTCAGGATGAACAAGGAATCCCAAAATCAAACTCTTGCCTGAACTCAACTCCTTATTTTAATATTTACACACATTTTCCTCTCTTACTAGTAGTTTATGTAGCTACACCAAGAACTGTATTGTTCCAGGAATCAGTACTTACAAAAACGAATTCCTGGCTATCAAAGACCCTTTCCCATATAATACCTTTGCATTTCTTAAAAAAACAGTTAGGAAACCATCAAACCCAAGAAATTATTCTGTTCTTTAAGTCACTAAATAGTTACCAAACAAGCAGTACAGCCCTTTGCCATGAAAGCATGACAAATGCTGAAGTCCAATCTGCCAGAGTGGCTCATTAATAATACCACATATTCCAAAACCAGCCAGTCTGATGAAAGAATTGATCCAAGAATCCGTGCAGAAATACAGCTATAGGAGTTGTGTGCAATAAATCTACAATCCAGACTATCAGTAATCCATCAGCACAACTGCTCACAGTAAATAAGTGCAGAATCAGCCTAAAATAATAAATACACAGATAGGGTAGGAACAGAAAACTGCCAGCACCATCCCTACATCTCCTAGAGGAGGGAGGATCCATATGTGAAAGGATTCCCAGACAAACCAGGAGAATTTATCCATTTGCACAAACAGAGATAAAACACCCTAAGAAGAAACAAACCAGGATTTACTTTTATGCCTGCAAGAATCAATTTTTTTGCTATAAAACCAGTTAATGAAAGTTCAGACCATACATGGAAAACACTTGAGTTTATATAAAACAGAGCAGCTCTGATGAGATGTAAGCTGAGAGCCCACATCTCTCTGAGTTTTATACAAGTTCTTTATCTAATTGTGTGGACAACTGAGGCTGAAGTAACACAAATGTTGCTTTGGTGATTATTTCCTTTTTGGAGAGGGATGTTGCAAGCAGTCTGTTTTCTGTCATAATCCAACTAAAAGGAATTCTTGAGTCAAAAAAGTTCCCTGGGAGCCAGACGCTTTGTTCTGGCTAAGATTCCATGATGATTCCAGGATTCCAGGCTCCTGTGAATCATGCCTATCCAATCTTACAAGCACATGTACATATTCTGTAGGCATATCATAAAAAAATACTCAAGCCCATTGCCCTCAAAAAATGCAAAGCTTTGCAAAACACGTGGAAGATCCAAGCCTGAATAACACAAAAATTATCCTATTATCAGGGAGAAATCTATTTTCGACTGATTCATGGTGAAATGTTGAAGAAAATATTAATGCAAACCCATAGTAGTGTTTCAATCGGTGAGAGGAATTTTCTGTGGGACAGGAATAAATATATAGAGGAGAAAAAAACCATTTTATGGACTTCCAGACTCACCCACGTTCGGTGGCTTCCCGTAGTTCACCGGGAGTTCGGGGGGTCGGCCCCTGTGCAGAGCTGCAAAGGCAGATCCTTTCCATAGTGTGTGTCTGAAGTCTGCACCAGCAACACAACAAGGGACAGGGAAATAATCCATACATTAAATAATCAACACATCCAGCACCACTCCCAGCAGCCCAGAACAAGATTCGTCTCGGTCAATAGTTTGTCAGAGATTTCTCATTTAAAAATTGCCTCTCTGATTTCCAGTTCCTCAGCAGTACCGTCGTAAATGGTTTCAACTTCTTTTTGCTTAATTTGGGTGAGTAGTGACTCTAAACTGATGGAGCGAATTTAAAACGTGGGTGCAGTTTGTATTGAGGCAGGGCTGAACTTTGCCATGTTTCCCTTCTGCAATCCCAACGCTGAAAGCACCTCTGCTTAGGAACTGTACATTTGAAAATACACATATTTGCTCCCTAAAAGTAGGAGAAGCGAGGGTTTTTTCCAATAAATCTGTTTTCCTGCAATTTGTGGCAATGTGCCCTCCTTTCAGATTGTCCTCTGCACCCCACCCCCCCCAAAAATCATTGTTTTAAAGTGAAGACTGTTTTCTTTAAAGACTCTCCAGCTCTCTGCTGCCAACTGGCCTCGCAGAGGCTCCTCTCTAGAACAATAGTGATTTTTCTGAGACTGTTCAAAGTGCCTCAGAAATTAGACCTGGATTTCTTCCATTTCTGGCCATCTGGAGGGAGAGAAATGAGCTTCCACGGTGAGTAAGTGCAGAAACAGAAGGACAGTGCCGCAGGTTGGTGGATCTGTGTAGCACCATGAAGATCTCTGAACATAAAGTGCACAAGCTGAGGTGACTCAGAGACTCCTGAGAGCACCTTCTGATTAAACCCCAAACTGCTGCACAGAGTATTAAATGATACTCATTAAAAACAGCACTCAGACTTCCTAAAATAGATCCATCCACCTAAACCCTTCTGTTTCCCTGCAGAAAAATGTTTATTTTCTCTTCACATTTTGCTGTTTTCTTCTAAGCTGCAAACTGAGTGTGAAATGAAGGAATGTTTCTCTGCAAACCTGGATTTCTGCACCTAATTACAGCAAAGCCCAGGCAAAACGAGACTCAGCCCCAAAACTCTGCGTAGGGCAATGTTTGGGAACAGCATATCCCTCCAGGAGATATCCAATGGATCGGCAGACGCTCGTCAGCACCACGGTGTGACTTCACAGGATGCAGGGAATTAAGTGCTCAACTGCCACCAAAACAGGAAGGTCCTGCTCTGCCATCCCTCCTCCTCTCCCAGGACGCTGCTCCTGTGTCACCTCCAGCCCTGTGATCCTTTTCCACCAGCTCATTGAATTCGCTACAACGGATTTTGCAACATTTCAGCTCTCTGAATCAGCACATCCCAGGATCAAGGAAGTTCTGGCTCCTACAGGGAGGAAGTGGCAGGGGCATGGAGTGAGGAGGGAAGGAGGAATCGCTTCAAGAGCAGATGGCTCTCAGATCTCTTTAGTTCTAACACAAAACTGCTCTCAGGATCATTCTCTCAAGCAGAGAGAGTTTTTCAAAGGGAACAGGACTGGTGCTCTCTTCATGAAAGGAATGGGGGCTTTCAAATTAACTTGAAGCAAGGACAAGCAGGAATTGTCTCTGAAGAATCAGCCTTGCTTTCTCCCACTCCCTAAATGCTGCCCCAAATGCCACCACCCTGTGCTGTGTGTGCACAGGCAGCGAGTCAAAGAATGGAAGAAATCAGGCTGAAAAACAGCCCAGCAAAACAGCCCGACTGCTCAGGGACTTTGGACACAGATGTGTGTAAGTGTACAAGAAAAAATGGCATTTTTCACATGGATCAAACCTAATCCCATTCACATCATCGTTTACACAAACACCAACGCACTGGGGAAGGAGGCAGAGCAAGTAACAAGATCAGGCAACTGTAGGCAAGAATTCCTTAAAATGGCATTTTCAACCCAAGAAAATACATCCAACAGGGCCAGCAACAACTGCAGTTTAGGAAGAAAAAAGCTGGCAAGCACAGGAGCCAAACCAGGGCTCAGGCAAACACACAGATATCCCAACAGGAACAGAAACAAAAGGGGGTTAACCATTAAAATAGAATTCAAGCACAGAGAAATTGAGAATCTTACCTTTTGCTGCCCTCAGGAGAGACTGGCGCCCCACACCCAGCAAAGTCTGCACCCCCAGCACACTCTGGGGGATTTCCTTGTCTAAGAGGGGTCCAAGTCTCTCACAGATCCTAAGAAGATAATCTGGAGGGATGTGTGCATTGACAGCCACCTAAACACACAAACAACACAGAGGTTTGAAAACTGGTTTATTCTTGCTTCTACTGGTATTACTTTGCTTCATATTCGAGTGTAAAGTTACTGCAACCAAGCCTAAACTCCCCCCAAACCCCCCTCAAAATTAATTATACTGAATTTTGAAGTGATGTGGAGTGTTGAAAAAGTCACACCAGAAATTCCAGGTTATGGCAGCTTAATTGTAATTTAGGATAACCCTTAATAAGAAGCAAAAATCCCCAAAACTCAGGGTTCCCAGTGCAGTGCTCTGCTCAGACAACTTTTTAAAAGCCTTTTTTACCTTTCAGTTCATTCTTTTCCCATATTTTGCTTAACTGAAACATCCCTGCATTGACATTACTGCGTGAAGCACATGGGTGAAAGCCTAAAATCCCTAAACATGACCCTAAAATCAATATTCAGTCTCCAGTGTCCATCTCCTGGGAGAAGGTATCTTTAAGACCTACATGTGTAAGGTCCAAATTTGTCATGTTGAGAAAACATCCTTCTTTTTTTCCCTGTGGGCAGGGACTGTTTTCCATGGAGTGACAACAGTTTTTCTGACAGTCTGTTCGAGCAACAAATAAATTGTGCCTCATTATCCAGAACATCCTGCACTTGCCTGACTTCTATATTTACAAACTGGCAGGAAAAGCTCCTCATCAGAGCTCCTTTGACCAGGACACACAGCTCCATCCACCTCTTTTTATGGATCAACAGCCTCCTGCCTACCCAGATCCCAGGGATGTGCCCAGCTCCCGGCACATCGGAGGGAGTGCCAGGCATCAGGAAGGAGGAAAAGGTCTGTAATTCCCTCAGACCTCCTGCCAAAACATTGTTCACTCAACTGTGTCATCAAACAGATCATTAGGACACGTCGTTGGGAATTTTTTAATTCCAACTGGGCAACAGCAGTGGAGCTACATGACCCAGCACAGCCAGGCAGGGCTGGATAATGTCACACCACCTGCACCACCAGCAGGATCAATACCCTCCCAAAAATTAGATTTTAACCAAAAATAAAAGGGAAATATATCTAGTTAATATACAAAATTATCATTTAACTAAATCCAGCTAAAAACTCTTTCAGAGTGAACGAAACTCTTAAAGAAGAGACAGAAGGATTTTCCCTCCACACATCCCTCAGTCACTTCAGGTTGAGGAATCATCGACCATGATGATTCTAAAGACCCAAAATCATCATTTTTCAGTGGAAACAGAAGGATCATCCCTGTGCAGGAAAGAGAAGCCTGATGAGTGCATTAACATGTTCCCATTCCATGACTTTTCATTCTGTGAGTGAGCATCAAGGAATGACCCCATGAATGCTCTCCTGCACTGACAGGTTTCTCCAGCTGTTTTAACTTCTTTTTCCCAAAATCAGAGTTCCAAAATTATACTGGCACCTTCCCAGTGGTACAGCCAGTGAAGTTCAGTGTACGAGCATGAACTGCCTTTCACTGTAAGTGATGAGACATAACAGAAGTCGAAATGAGAGAAAAGGATTATCCAAACTTCGGTATTTGCCTCTCATTCCTCTCATTCTTACTCATTCCTCAAATACTCTAAATGTGCTCATGCTACAAAATATCCTATGATGCTGCACCAGGCTCCCTTCAGTGTGGAAGATTTCTGAAAGGGTCTGAAAAGGGAGTTCTAAAGAGAGAATCTGTAATTTAGTTAAATCTGAGTATGAAATCCTTTTTTCCATCTCTCATAACCAGTAGCAGCTCCTCAGTCACCAACTGCCAATATACAGCTTAAATTCATAATATATATTAAGATTAAAAAGAGTAACCAACATAGAAGCTCTGAAATTTCATTTCCAGAGTACCAAAAGAACCCAAACCATGGCACTCTCTTTGGAAATATAAAAAATCCAAACCATTTTCCCAGTGCAGCACAGCAAACATTCCCCTCTTCACCTCGGATCTGGTTTGGGAGTATCACCAATATTCCATGCCTAAGGAGGTGCTGAATGAAGCCTGGCAGCAAATATCCCACTGCAGAGACAGAGCCCAAATTATTCCACAAGCAATCCCGACCAACTCCAAAATGGAAAAGGACTCGGCTGCTTCAAGAAGGCACAGACTGACAGGGAACAGCAAAGGGAGTAGACGCTGACACACGTGGGGCCCAACAGCATTCCCAGCTGGGGGATGCCTGAGGAAGGCTCATGGAGCACCAGGCAGTCGTCTGCACAGCCCTGGTGGGAATTCCCCTGGGACACCCAGATGTTGGGATCCCAGACATCCCAGAAACGCCGGCAAATCCATCCTGGAGCCAGAGTCCAACGGGCACGTGCCGTCCGCTGGGGGACGGAGATTTTAGTGCACGGTTTTATCAGACTGCAAACTTCCCCAAGGAATGTTTAGTGTGGAGAACACTGCCCAGGCCAGGCACGACTCACAGTGACCATTCCCTCCCCTCTGGATTTCCCACCTGCATCCAAGCCATGCCACACCACAAAGAAAGGCTCTACCACACTTCTTTCCCTGCATACTTCCATGTTTTTACAAGCTACAACAGCCCAAATAAGCAGCCCTTAATCTGAATATTATCATTGCTGTTACCAACAAACAGCTCCATAGGCAGGCAGCAAGAGCAGCAAATTCTCCTGGTGATTTTTTTCCATAATAACTTCCAGAAAAAATGCTTAAATCACAGCCCAGAGCTAAACAAGCAATTCTATTTTCAGGTTCCCAAAAGAACTTGAATCAAAAATCCTTCCTTTCACCTCTGTGTGAGAGAGTTGTAAATGGATTTTAAGTATTTTTCTAGAACATGAAGCTGCAAACATCCAGCTGAAAAAAAACCAGATCAGGTTTTCCTTAAAAGAAGGATGGAAAAAGGCAAAGGTACAGCTACACCTCTTACTGTGTGCTTGTCCAAAACCCACGTGGCCAAATGAAACAACAGCAAGGATATTATCATCTCCTTAAATCTATTAAAATATTTTTTTAGAATATTAGAAAATGTTTTAGAAAATAATTAAGAACATATCTTAGAAAATTGGAAAAAACTAGAGATGAGTAATACAGGCCCAAACCATGCATGTTAAAATAATGCAGAGCTGAAAACGTGCTAAGTGAAAATAAATGCTGCATCTTGGGATAAATTATTAAGAAAAAACGTTTTGTTGCCTTAGGATGTGAAAAACCCTATGAAAGTTAAAACGTGAGAGCACAAGAATGTCACAGTACCACTAAAGAGCTCTCTGACACAGGAACCACACAGCTATAATGGATCTAAAAACTGAAGCATTAAGTGAAGGGAAGCTATCCTTTTTAGAAAATTTCCTTTTGTTAAAAAACTCTCCCAGTCCTGACTCTTGAACCAGGCTGAGATAAGCTGCTCCAGTGATAAGCACAAGGAAAGAACTATTAGTGAAGTCACGTCAAGGCTGGGAGAAATTCAACCCCTAAACCTGCTCATGCTCCTGTTGGAAGCATCACCTCAGACACCACGAGCAGAGGGTTCCCACCGGAGCTGGGAGAAGCAGCTTCTCGATCCCTGAAACAAAATCCCCCGGTGTGACTGTGATCCCTGTTTGGACAATGCTCCCAGGCACAGCTGGGGTGTCTGTGCAGCAACAGGAGTTGGATTTGATGATCCTTGTGGTTCCCTTCCAACTCAGCAGTCTGTGAGCCTGTAACTGCTGACAATTCCTCCTCCAACGCAGGTTTCAATAAACAAGGAACAAACAACCCAAAAAAGACTCTTTGTGATTACTGCTTAAAATAAGATGTCTGTCTTCCCAGAGGTGGGAACCAGGGAGCTCTGGGAACCATCTCTTCTGGGAAGCCCAGTGAAACACCTCTTCAAAGCACAGATTTGAGGCAGGAGCTGCAGACTGGAACGAGGCAGCGATGTGGCCCTTCGGAGGCTGCTCCGTCCCCATTGCTGGTGGGCAGGCCTAGCTGGGCCTCAGCAGTGGATTTCAATCCTCCAGGTAGTCATCCAACACTTCCCTCATTTGCCAAAATAACCATCAATTAAGAATCAATTGACAACTGTATCAAGAGCAGTGGAGGAGGCCAAGGGGCCGAGGCAGCTGAGCAAGCAGGAAATTACTCACGACCTCAAATAGGGAATCTCAGCTAAAGGAAGCTCAGACACTGGACCTGCACAAGATGCCAACGATATGCAAATAGACAGGAATTAAGAAAGCCTTTACCCACTGGGGTCCCCAGAGAGAACAGGTTGGAACGACCATGCTACCAGATGACATTTTCCTGAGGTGACAAAACCGTAACATCTCTGCTGTGCTAATGCTGGGATTGGCAGGGTCTATAAATACCAGCACCTCAGACTCAGGGCTAGTTTTAAATCAATGCAGATGGGCAAGGCAGGAACTCAGAGCCAAATCCCATAAGCTGTTCCATACCAGCACAGCCGCTCATGGATGCAAATTCCCCACTGTCCAACAACAACTGATTTCATGTTTTGCCTGGAATTACACGTTTTTCAGCACAAAGACCAAACCAGGCTGAGCCAGAAGACTCAGCCCATCAGAAAGTTCTTAAAACCAGAGCAGAGGCAGTCACCTTTATCGGGAATAAACAAAGATAATGTGGAACAGCAGGTCACTGGAGACTGTGCTGATAATCAGAGTGGCTCAGCTTGACTCATCTGCACAGCAGCTGACTCCACACCGAGCTGCTGTGGCTCATTTAAAACCAGAGCACTAATTGCCTGCAAGTTGGACACCCTTCAGACCTTGGTAAGGCCAGGCTGGACGAGGCTTGGAGCAACCTGGGCTAGTGGGAGGTGTCTCTGCCCTTGGCAGGGAGTGGAATGGGATGGGCTTGAAAGTCCCTCCCAACCCGAATCATCCTGGGATTCTGGGATTCTCTGACCCTCCCGTTTACAAACACATCTCACGTCTCAAGACCACCAGCAGCCAATGACAAAGTAAAACCACTGTGGAGTACACCTGAAGTTCAGCCTGGAAAAGAGGGGACTGAGGGGAGGCTCGTGGGGGGGCTGCAGCTCCTCCCCAGGGGCAGACACTGATCTCTGCTCTGTGGTGACAGTGACAGGACCCAGGGAATGGCTGGAACTGTGTCAGGGGAGGGTTAGGCTGGATATCAGCAAAAGGTTCTTCCCCCAAAGGCTGGTCGGGCACTGAACAGGCTCCCCAGGGAATGGTCCCAGCCCCAAGGCTGCCAGAGCTCCAGGAGCGTTTGGACAACGCTCCCAGGGAGGCACAGGGTGGGATTGTTGGGGTGTCTGTGCAGGGCCAGGAGCTGGATCAGTGATCCTTGTGGGTCCCTTCCAGCTCAGGATACTCTGTGATTCTGTGATCAGCTAGACAGGCAGCCACACGCTGCAGACAAAAAAACTGCTCCAACATTGAAATAAACAGGAAAAACAAAGGGAACACAAATGCACATAAACATGCAGTCTGCATGGTTTTGCTCAGTAGCTACAACTCTTACTAGTGTGTCTTAAATTACTCTTCCGTCGTGTGGTACCTGACATTTGAAGTAAAAGATTCAGTTAAAAAAAGGAACAAAGAAATCTCACAGAGAGTTTTCAAATCTTGCCTAAAAACTTGAGTGAAGTGGGAGTAAACGTTCCCTAGATAAAAACCACCCAGYAGCCACTGGGCTGTTCCATCTTTATCACTTCCAAAAGCCCAGGAACCGTAACAACATACTCAGTGGTCACAGTATCGGCATATTTTCTGAAAAACACCACTTCTAACCCAAACAGCCACACTGAGAATGGAAAACAAAGCTGAAATACCAGAACAAGAAACACTCTGTCAGAATATTGGGCAAACAAACAAATCAGACTTCTCTGTGTTGTAAACTCCCATCAGTTCAATCACCTGCCTGACCAGAGTAATTGCACCACCCAGCTGAGATTGCAAATGATTTTYGGTTTCTGTCTCTAAGTGTTCAAAAAGCAGAAATGGGTAGAAAAAACCCTTTACCTCCAACTGCTGCCATCTAAAATTCAATTTTGGTTCATTATGYGCCCGAAATAATTAAAATGAAGGTCGGAGTGCTTTGTGTCCTTCACAACCCCGGCTCTGTTCTGAACACGGCATTCAGACATCCAGCCGGCCCTGAAGTCGAGGAGCTCAGGTTAATAAACAATCATATGCAGCCAAAGGTCCAAATTCCAAACACAGCAAACCCTAAGCAATGAGAGGGAGAAAGCTTCCCTTCAACATCCTCAGCACTCTGAGGATTCACAGAGAGCTCAGCTCATCCCACCTGGCATCAACCTGTCCCACTGTAATGACTCATTTATAATCCTGCTCCTTACTGTAAATCATGAGAAATAGTTAAATAATATTAGATAAAAAGGCAAACGAAAAGGGTTGTTTAAAAGGATAGTGCTGATTAGTTTAAGACACAGGAAAAAAAATCTTAGATTTAATTATGATGACTCTATACGCAAGAAGCAATTTCTCCTTAATTCCAAACTCCCTTCAAAATGGTTTTTCTCTCCTTTCTGAAATTTTAAAGAAAAGTACGTTTCAACATGTTCAGACACACACAGAAAAAAAGGTCTTAAGGCTTTTCTATCTGTACCACACAGAATGTAAGGAAAAAAAATTACATGTTAGTCTAAGGGATAAGGCAAAACCAGTCTGTCTGACAGCAGATTTCATACTGGCACTGGTAATATTCCTCTTGGATATTGGGTACGGTCACAAGGTCAACCTGACACAGCCCATAGTCAGATTTCATATTCTCTAGGAAGACCACAGAGCAGCAAAATTTATTGAATGCAGAACTTAATCCAGATCTGCTCACTCAATTTACAGTCCCACAATTATCCACAAGAGGTGTGATGAGGCCCAACTTCCACCTCAAATTCTGAATATTTCTTTGGAAAGCGAAAGGCAGCGTGTCCAAAGGTCTCCTGTGGACTCAAGGAGCTCTCCTGTCCACACCCGAGCTCCTGCGATGTTGCTAAAGTGGGAAACCACCTCCTGAGCCAGCGGCAGAGGAGTCTGAGCAACAGTCATGGCAAAATCCCACGTCACCATTGCTCCGTGGGAGCGAGAGAGGCCAGGACGTGCTTTCCATTCCTTCCAGGTGAGGTGCCAGCGCCGGTCACAGGTATCAATGCCATAAAAGCCATCGGGAAGTTTACAGCATTCCAACTGCAAAGTGCTACATCAGCGCCACACGTTATTGCCCAGACATGAAACCAAGGCCGTTCGGACCCTTTGGAAAAGGACTGGAGCGGCTCCAGTTTTGCGGCTTTCAGACAGACACATCCCGGGGGTGCAGGGCCAAGGGCCACCCCCGCCCCCGGCCCTGCGGAGRGGACTGACCTTCCTCAATGACACACACTGCACGGTCTATAGCTCAGGAAAAGCAGCCACTCCGTGTATTTCACCGGCATTTCACAGCCACAACATTACACTTCCCGACCTTCCCCTTTCCTGCCTGACAGCGGGCCCAGACGCCGCGGTGAGGGGCGGGATTCGCGCAGGCCGCCGCAGGCCGGGAATCCCTGACCCAGCCCGGCAGCGCCGGGCCCGGCGGCACGTCCGGCACGTCCCCCCCCGCCGGGCCGCGGGAGCGCGGCCGAGCCCGGCCCGGCGCGGGGCAGCCCCGGGGCGCGGGGGGCGCGGGCGCGGCGGCGGCGATGGCGCGGGGGGACCGGGGGGGACCCGCGCCCCGCGCCCCCCGCCCCGCCGCGGCGCGGCCGCAGCCAATCAGATGCCGCCTCACATCGCCGCGCACCGCTCTGCGCGTTGTAAGGCGCGGCGCCATTGGCCGCGGCGGGCCCCGGTGCGTGCCCTCGGATAACCCCCGGCCCCACAATAGCGCGGCGCGGCCGCTCCGCCGGTGCCACCGGGCGGCCCACGGGGGTCTCGCCGGCAGCCCCCGGCCCCGCCGCGCCTGCCCTCCGCGCCCTCCCCTCCGCTCCGCACCCCGCGGCCCGCCGCGGCCTCGGCGGGGCGCAGCCCGCAGCCTTGCGGGGGGGGGACGCATAAACGGGGCGAAGGGGGGGGGACGCGGCGCCCGGTGCGGCGGCGGCGGCGGCGGCGCGGGGGGCGGGAGGAAGTTGTCGGAAAAGTSAAGAGTGAAAGTTGTCTCACCAGGTCCTCGAAGCTCCGGCGGTGCTCCTTGCCCTGCCAGTCCAGGCGCCGCGGGATCAGCTGCGGGAGGGACACGGGGACGGGGGCGGCCGTCAGAGCCCGAGCGACCCCTCCCCGGGGAGCCCCCGCCGGTGGCCGCCCGCCCCCACCCCGGGATGGAGCCCCCCGGCCGCTGCCCCCGGCCTCGCCGCGGGGCAGCCGCGCTCCCGGCCGGGTGTCCCGGGCGGAGATGGGCTGGGTTAGACGGGGCAGGGCAAACGCCGACCCCGCCGTCCCGAGGGCTTCCCCCGTCCCGCCGGGGCAGGCGCCTCACCTGGTGCTCCTCCAGCTCCTCCACCAGCACCTGGGGACAGACGGACACACAGACACACACACACACACACAAAAGACGTGAGTCCGGCGCCCGCAGCGCAGCGGCTCCGCCGCCCCGTCCGTCCCGTCCCGTCCCGTCGCCGCCCGCCCGGCCCGGCCGGAGCGCCGGCTCCGCGCTCACCTGGGCGGATTTCTTGCAGGGTCCGGACTGCAGGAACCGTGCGATCAGGTAGTAGAGCTCTGCGGAGGGGCGGGGGAGAGCGGGTTAGACACGGTTAGAACGGGGGGGATGCGGAGCGCAGTCCCCGCCGCCAGCGATACCCACCGGCTTCCAGCTGGGTCGGGGCGGCCGCCGCCGCCATCCTCCTCGGGAGGGGGAGGGGAGGTGGCGGATGGCGCCCCGGGGGGACTCGGCTCCTAGTGCGGGCGCAGCCCCATGCCGGGGCGGCGGTGCCGGTGCGGGGCGCGGGTCCCGGTGCGGGTGCGGGCGCGGGTCCCGCCCGGGCTCATCGCGGCTCCGCGGACCGAGCGCCGCCGGCACCGCCCGCACCGCCGCCGCCCGCCGCCGGGGGGCGCGCGCGGCTGCGCCGGCCGGGGGGGGGGAGCAGGAAGGGCGGGGCGGTGACGCGCCGCGGGGGGGCTCGCGCGGCGCGGGCGCCACTTCCGGGCGGGGGCCGAGGGAGGAGGAGGAGGAGGAAGAGGAAGGGCCGGGCCGGGCTGGGAGAGCCGGGATGTGCCTGAGGGGTCTGGCCGCSGTCGCGGGGCGGCGCCGAGCCGGGCTGTGCTTCAGAGGGCCCGGTAGCCGTCGCGGGGCAGCGCTAACGGCCTCAGTCCGCGCGGCTTCGGCCCTCACGGCCTTCAGCGCCTCAGCGCTCCCAGTCCTCCCGGCCTCAGGGCTCACGGCGCCGGCTCTCCCGCTCTCAGCCCTCACAGCTCCAGGCCTTCCCGGCCCTCACGGCCGCAGTGTTCCCGGCGTCAGTGCTCCCGGCCTCGGCGTCGGGGCGGCCTCCTGCCAGCGCCTGGGAAATGGAGACCCCTGTGTGCCCCAAATTAAGCAGTTTTTAAGATACTGAAGGGATTCGGGAATTTTAGACATCCTTTCATGGGTAGGGGCACGGAGCCCACGCGTGTGCCGTGGAGGGGACACACGGCTGTGTGGGGGAGGTGACAGCCCTCGCTGGCTCCCGGTAAACAAGGCCTGGCCATAGGGAAAGTGTCAGATTTGCGCGGCTTTAGGAGCCAAATAAAAGTGTYTGCTCACAGTGATCAATAAATGAAAATAATATGGGTACAGCGACCTGTTCTCACAGAACAAAGGGTTCAGTGTCAGTGCTGATAGTTCTAGTGGAAATAAAATATTTTTCCAGGGGAACCATTCTGTCAGAGCTCCAGAAATTGGTGTCATTTCAGCAATAAGTTGCTAAAACACGTTAAGTGAATTGTATTTTGTCACAAGTACCTGACATTTGGTGTTAGAACTCCACAACCTTGGCAGTGTAAAAACCACTGTCATCACTGGGAATAACAAAGGACAACCCCTTCTCATKCCTGGAATACTGAGAGCTGAATCACCGTGAGTCGATGCTCTGGAAATATTAAGAATAAATTCAGTTTGAGCATATATTTATAGCAGCTGCTCAGGACTGGGCTTGCTGTGAAGTGCTGGCTCAGAGTTTTCCTGCTGTGCAGTCGGGATGCAGTCCTTCCTGCTGGCAGCTCCTCGGGATGCTTCCAGGCACCCAACTAATCTCGGGAGAAGGATTTGGGGATTTGGCATTAAGCTGCTCCACGTAATTCACCTGTACTCACCTGCCCCTTCATCCAGCTGTGAAAGTTGTTTTGTGCCCAGAGCTTGGATTAACTGGGTGATGTGCAGACCTTGTTTCTTCTTGAGCTGCCAGTGACAGTTCATAGGATCGTGGAATCATGAATGGTTTGGTGGAAGAGATAAAGCTGATCCCGTTCCACCCACCCCCTGCTGTGAGCAGGACACCTTCCACTAKCCCAGGTTGCTCCAAGCCCCGTCCAACCTGGCCTTGGACACTTCCAGGGATGGGGCAGCCACAGCTTCTCTGGGCAGCCTGTGCCAGGGCCACACCACCCTCACAATAAAGAATTTCTTCCCAATATCCCATCTAACCCTGCCCTCTGGCAGCAGGAACCCATTCGCCCTTGTCCTTGTCCCTTCGGGCCCTTGTCCCAAGTCCCTTTCCATCTTCCATGTAGCTCCAAACAATTACTCTTGGAATGTTTTTGGGGCAGCTTCATAGCTCAGCTCATCAGCAGCAGAGACACGAGGTGCCACCTCCCCAGCCTGCAACTTCCAGTGGCTTCCCAGTAGTAGCAGCTCTCCCACCTTCCCAGCAGGACCCCGGAGCCTCCAAAGCTGCAGTGGAGCTTCCCGGGAGAGAGACAGTGGGAACTGCAGTTCTCAGAATAAATCCCCAGGCGGGAGAAGCGCACACTGTTCCCACTCTCCTGAGAGGTAATGTTTCACCCACCTGTCTTCAGAGCCCAGAACTGCAAGCTCATCTTTTCATGCATGATGGGAAGGCAAAGGAAAAAACCTTTGATGATGATTTTATAATATGCCCTGAAAGTATAAATCCATCTTCCTGAGCTGAATAGAATTCCATGTCAGGGGAAAAACAGCCCCATAAATACTGCCCAGCGCCACGTCCTGGTGCATTCTGGCGCTAACAGCTCCTCGATATATCCATGCTCAGGTGAGACCCCACCTGCAGAGCTGCCTCCAGCTCTGGGGGCCCAGCACAGGAAGGACGTGGAGATGTTGGAGCGAATCCAGAGGAAGCCACCAAGTTAATTAGAGGGATGGAGCAGCTCTGGTATGAGGAAAGGCTGAGAGAATTGGGATTGTGGCTGGACTGTGCTGCTCTGCAATCACTCCTTAGCCTCTTCCCGACATTCCCGACTCCCTGGCACCTCAGCTTCCTACCCTTAATGCTCTCCCAGTTGCTTTATTACTCCCCAAGCCTGTTACGAGTGCTGTGATCGATACCTCTTCCCACCTCTCCCGGGTTTTCCCCTCCAGGATTCATGTCTAGTGAGTAAAGCCCATCCTCTCCTTCCCCTGGAGCTCGATTTCCACACCACACACGGATCTTGCAGCTCCATGACTCATCTCTTTCCAGATCCTCTGCATCCAAGCAGCAGCATGCTGGGGGTGATAGTAAATCTCGGAGTGAAAGCAGGATTTTATGGATGTGCTGATTCATCTTTCCTCAGAGCAGAGCTCTGTTATGTAAATGCCAACAGCAGCTGGTGGCAGGAGGAGGGAGAACAGACTAATGAGCCACAGAAGGATTCAGGAGCAGAGAYGCTTTAAGGAAGAAGCTGTTTCTTTTCATACTGCTCTTTAAATAAATAAAAACTAAAGTTTTAAAGGGATTTTAGAAGTAGGAACTGATAACATTCAAATACCCATCACTTCCCTCCATTTGGTATTGCAGAGAGTTTTACTCTCAGTTGTAGTTCAGAGTAGAACTCAGTCCCTGTTTAACCTGACTACAAAATTAAATGAACTTCCCCACAGTCAGCTTGTAACACCAGGTAAAGGTGTCTCTCTCATATTTTATTTATGATTATTCTGCCCTGAATTTAGCAGTGTGTGAAACACACCTGCTTTAACAGTATGTGAAAACAGGATTGTGGTTTGGCACAGGCAGAAATATACAGTTAAAAATCAAAACAGAAAGTTGAGAGTGGAAGTGTGCAGGTGTGATGCCTGCATTGTACCTTTCCAGTAAATGTAGATGGGGATGCACATGTCTGAATCCAGCTGGATTTAAACACTGGAACAAATTAAGCATTTTCAGCTTTTTATTTTGAGTGTTTTCCATGCACATTTCATAGAATATCCTGAGTTGGAAGCAACCCACAAGGATTTCTATGTACATCCTGCTCATCTTGGGYCTTTCGTGTGAAACTAGGTGGTAAACAAGGATAGTAGTTAAATTAAATCCAAGTTTTTGTTTAACTGATACAAAAATGGAAGCTGTTCAGAAGGAATTTAGGAGTTGGTGCCTTGTGCTACACAGTCGTGAGTAAATAGGGGTATTGAAAAATCAAGGCTTAATTTAAGATGATCTTTAAACCCCAAAATTTTGATATCATAGTTTATTTTAAAAAATAAATGAGGTGAAAAATAATTAGCACTAATTACAGTTGCTGGAGCGCAGGGCCCGTGTGTGCAAACCAATATCCTGGTTTGCAGGACAAATCTCCACATTCCCACCCCTTCCTGTGGTTTTCTCCCTCTATAAGAGCTGTTAAATAATAACTAAATAGCTGTTAGATATTACACAAGATCTGCTCTAGGATTTTTGCTATTTTTAATAATTTAATATTTAATTTCCCTGCTGCATCATTCCAATCATTCCTCTAGATGGTGCCAGACATCCAAGAGTGGGGTGTAACATTATCCCATAGGAAAGGCGATGCAGGAACTGCCAGGACGCAGCTCGCCTTTGTTTCTAAATTCTGTCTTATAATAGTTCATCTTGTTGATAAATTCCTTGTTCTGTGTGATGCAAATATGACTTTTTTTCCTCTTGAGAATCCTAAAATCCGTTCAGCAGAGCCTAAATTCCACCTGCCTGGAGCAGTGTCATCCCTGGCTCCGTGGACTGATCCATATCTCATATTCCTTATGGCAGCCATTAGCTGTGAGCTGTGATCAGTGTGTGCAGCCCTGCTGCAGCTGGGGGAACTTAATCTGCCTGGTTTGCAAAGAAATTAAATTCCCGAGTATTATCTAAACATTTCTCCTTATCTCTGTTTCACACAGAAATGCCAAATCCAGCTATGGATGAAGCACCCAGGAAAAGGGGCAGCTCTGTGTCCCTGTGTGAGGGCTGTGCCAGCAGAAGGACCAGGGGAATGATGTCACTGTCAGGTCCATCCTCAGCATCTCTGAATTCCAACTTTGTGCCTCAAAGTGCCTGGAACACCCCAAGTTTTATAGCAGCAAAATTAGTACTGGGTGTAAGTGACCAGGTAGGTTTTGTTATTGGTGTTACTACTGCACTCAGCTCCATCCCTGTCTAAGGGACCTGTGTCCCCTGSTTGGGATCAAGACCCCTGTTCCCAACCTTTTCCAGCTTCTCCTGAGATGCCCATGGCTGCTGCCAGKCCAGGGGTCCCTGCACAAGGACCTCACCCCAAACACATCACCTGCTATCACTGCTGGGCTAATGCAGCAACTTCAGGTCATGCTAAATATTTGTAAATAATCCTTTGGTATTTGGTTTGTGATTTTTGTTGCGTTTAGGGCCAAATCCTATGGTTTTGACTTCTCCTGGAAGTCTGGGCACACAGCATCCAACTGCAACTGGGAATTCATCACCTCTCTCTCTGGACATGCAAATTTTACTGGAATTCCCTCAGCTAAGTATATCATTTTAATMAAATTACATCCCTGTGTATCCCATATCTGTTCTCCATCAAGTTTTGAGKTTTTTTGTTTTAATTCTATTTTTCATTTTACAAAAATATCAGAAATTTTGGGAAGGAGTGCACCAGGGTTTTTTAAAAGCACTGCTTTTATTAAAATAAAATGTTTTAAAATAGTTTGATGTGTTTTTTATATTTATTGATATCCCAAACATGTAGACATTGTAAATAAGCTTATTAATACTCCTTAGATACAGTCTTATAAAATTAAATATCAATTACTGCATGAGGTGATGGATTAGAAAACTGTCCTGTGAAAATTTGCCCACAGGAGTGTGAGTTTAGAATGAACTCTGTAAGTCACTAATTATGGAATCTAAGGATGGGATTTTGGAACATTTCTCAAAGTGCTGCCCCATACAGGAATTTTCTTCCCATTATTTTTATGTATTCGGTTTAAAACTTCGTCTCACGATCTTCAGTTTGAGATCTTCTCCCTCTTATCCCTCATAAGGAAAGGCTTTAACATGGAAACCTCCATAAATTCGTCTGTAGAAAAGTGACCCCATATTTCAGTTAGTTCTTGTACTTCATCCTTTAGTGCACATTCACATTTATCGAAGGACTAATTTAATTTCCAGTGAGGTGGTTTTCAACACCTGCAAGTTCTTGCCCTGTTGGCAGTTCCTTTTCATTCCTTTTACACCAATAAAAGTGTATTTAGAGTTTGTGAAGCYCCCAGTTCTGTGTGGCTGAGTTTCTGCTGGAAAACCACCATAGGGGGGAGGTGATGCTGTGAAGGCACGTGGTGTCTGTAAGCACAGAATTGTGCCATTGGTCCTTACTTTCCTGAGGTTTTCATTGTTATCCCTGGATTAGAACGGGGTAAGTGTGGAATACAATTGCACAGACTGCAGAGGTGGAAAAAAGCATCTCCTGTTCGTTCTCCACATTGTCCTTGAAGTCTAAAGGATCTGCCATTTCCTGTGTCTTTCCTGATGTCTCTCTGGACATCTTCCTCTCTCCTGTTCTGTGCAGTCAGTAGATCTCAGTCTCTTCATTTTTTTTCCTTTCTTTGCTCCTTCCTTCTCCTGTTTGGTGACTGAGGTGGTTACAGGTAACACCTTCCAGACCTTGACCTTTCTTCCAAACCCATCTTCCCATCTTGACTTTGCTGCTGCCCATGGGCTCTGACAGCCCTCCATGCCCTTGTATTTGGGGATTTTGTCCTTGCTGACTCCGGGATGCCTCTGGAATGGCCGAGGAACATTTCCATGGGAGACACAGTTCATCCTGAAATGGGACATGGAAAAATCCCATTGAAAGTGATGCTGACCCCTTGGTGCAGGATTTGAGCAGAGAGGTYGGAGAAATCCTGGGAGCTGAGCACCGATGGAGGGATTTAAGGAGACCAGAGGCTCGYGAGATGCTTTGATAGTCTTTAAAGACTCGTTTTGTCTTTCTTGAGCATGTGGAAAACAAGCCAGGCTGCAGCACTCCCTCCCTGTCGGGAGAAGAAAGCAGCAGGACAAAAACTGTTGTTGGAATTTCCCTCCAGCAGCACTTCCATCCCTCCCACCCGAGGGCAGTCGGGGTGAGCCGTGGCCATGTTTGGGGGGACTCATCCCAGGGGATCCGGGTGTCCCAGAGCTGGGGACTCTGCTTTGTTCCCTGCAGCCCCACCCGCCCCCTCAGTCAGAAATGACATTTTTCACCAACTGCTAAAATCTCCTGCTCCTGCTCCTGCTTTAACGCTAATTTTGGGAGTTTTCAGCCAGACTCTGAGCTACCTCAGCCAGGAATCCGCGTGGCAGCCCCGAGCTCCAGCCCCATGTGGGTGACAGAGTTTGTTTCCTTTGGCAATATGGATTTAACGACCAGGCTTCCAACCCTGGGAATCATTTCCCTCAAATAGCTGCAAAAGAAATGATGGGACCTTTTCCAGTGCAGTGCTGCAACCACCCAAAACACCACTGTCAAATTCRCAGAGGCCACGCAGAGTGAGTGCATTAAGCAAGGCTTAGGGGGATTATGGAATTAAATTGGGAGCCCCTTCCACCCTTCCCCCAGTCAAAGACTTGTAGAAATAAATAGAAAAAAAGAGTGTTAAAACAATGGCTTTGGCTAAAACCTCTGCAAGCAAAGAACCTCGTTGTGGAGGCTGTTGCTGTGGGGTGGACTGGTGTGTTCGGGCTGTGTTCCAGAGGGTTTCCATCAGGGAGCTGGGGTAATCTCAGGAACACCCAACGGCCGTGGCTGTAATGCTCCGGGAATGGATCTGCTTCCCAAATTCCCTCTGCAAGGGAGAAGTGCAGCAGCACCACGTACAGCACAGGACGTGTCCTCTGGATCCTGCTGATGGCTTTGGCATTCCTTATCCTCTGCCCGCTGTTCCCAGCTCCGTCCTTCTCCCGGCATCACGAGCACCCTGCTCCTTGCAGGGAGAGTTTGTGCAATGAAAGCTTTGCTTTAATCTGGGCTGGATTTAGCCAGATGCTGCAATCCCGGGAAGGCTTACATGGGGCTCAGGTCTGCCACGGGAACGTAGCCTTGATTTGATAATCTGGGAATGGTTTATTTAAAATTAAAAACATAGAAAACCTTTAAAACAGCTTTTTTTGAGCCTTGCAGTGGAACAGGCACCCAGGCTCTCGGTCACATATAGGGCCTGGCACCCATGAAATAGGTTTTAGGCTAATGAGGCACACTCTGCCTGCTTTAATTAAATGAATTAGAGCCAAAAATAAGCATTTCCTATTAAAAGACTTTAGCATAATAATAATACAATTAATTTAAATATTTAATGTATAAATACATACAATTAAATRTTAATTTCCARTATACTTAGAGCCTATTTCACCCAAATAACCCCAGGAATATTTCCTTACCAGGGAATCCCTTTTTTTTGCATCTTTATTAACATCATTACAGACCTTTGTATTTAAAATATTTATTTTAGTGCAGTTMTCTTGGTAATAAAATAACTTCATGGGGCACCTGTGCAGCAAAAAAAAAAAAGATTTACAGAGATTTTAAGCTTTTYGGGGCAAACATGGTTTATTCTTGCCTGTCTTAGGGCCTGGGGTGGACAAGCACGACGMCTCCACAGGCAGCTGAGTGTGTTAATTAGTGCTAATTAATAAAGCTGCCGGGTTATCTTTGACCTGCTCACAGCCCATCGCAAGGGCCGGGGAGGAAGGATAAGGAATGAGCCGAGGAATATCCTTTTGGTTGGGGTTTTTCCACGCCTTCCTCTCCCCTCTGACTCCCCCAGGTCCCRTGTCCCCCGTGCCTTGGCGGGGAGCAGTGACACCTCATCCTGCGGCCTGGAGTTCCAAGGAATCCTGCAGCACTGTGGGAAGCTGCTGTCCGGGAAGGGGCTGGGGATGCTGACTGGTTGTGACAAGCCTTGCCTGGGAGAAAACCAACACGGCAGCGGTTGGAAACCTGAATGATGTCACTATGGCAACAAAATAACTCACCTTAAAATAAAACGTGCACTGGAAGCAACCTCATGTGCTCAGGGAATAGAGGGAGGAAGCTCCTATTTTTTTATATGTATTTCTTTTTATGTTTATGTATTTTTAAATATTTTTTTAGCTTCCTGAGGTCTCACCCTGTTACAAGATGCTAATGCAGATATAAAAAATATTTTAATTTCTCTCAGCAATGAAATGAAACTGAACATGACCAGACCTCCAGGAGAAGGAAAAATGTGTTTGCTGGGGGGCAGGAAAACCCTGGAGCTGCTGATGACTACAAGTCATCGTGATGGATGTGACATCCAAGTATCGATATCTGCAGCTCGCGGTAATGAGCCGGGACTAATTATTGCTAATATTTTTCATGGGCATAGTCCATCTCTTTCCAACAATCCCAAACTCCATTTCCATGTTTGTTCCTTCCAGCTAGGTTTGTTTTCCCATTGTTTCTGCATTAAATAAGAGCACCAGGTGGAAATTTAGAGGTTTATCTGGGAATGCCAAACTCTCCCCAGCTCTTTTCATCCCRCGAGCATCCCAGCCAGGTTGGGACCATGGTGATTCAGCCACARGTAGTGAGGTGTTCCCAAGTTTTCTCATTATCCTGGATGCTTTTTAGACTGGAGTGAGCAACTTGGACCATCTCTACATCAGGGAAACTGGGACGGGAATTGCAGTGGTGTGGGTGAGGCTGTGTCCTGTTCCGAGCTGGAGCAGCACCGGCAGCTCCTCAGGGGTCAAACCCTGGCAGCAAAGAGGAGTTGTTCTGTTGGGCTCTCCTCCTGCTTGCAAGGCAAAGAGGATTTATGGGATGAAGCACAAGGCCATGGAAAGCCCAGCACCCCGGATTTGGTCCTGCGGCGACCCTTGACTAACCCAGGGCAAAAGCAGAAGCACAAATTGTCTGGTGTTTCACCGGGAAGCGGAAATCCGGCAACGCTTGGTTTTCAATCATCCAGATGATGCTCTGCAAGAGGTGGATGTTACTCTGGAAATCACACTGATCCCCAGGGACTGTGGTCATGGTTGAGATGGAGACACTCCCGGTGCTCCGGCGGGTGGGGCAGGGCCGGAGCTGGAGTCAGAGTCAGAACTGGAGCTGTTGTAAGTGCAGCAGAGGCAGCAGCGTTGTGCTCTGTGTGTGTGTGTGCTGGGGATGGAGCATCTGCCTGGGAATCGATAATGAAGTGCCAAAGGCTCCACAGAGTCACAGGTTTTCCCATGGTTTTTGCAAAGTTCTGCCCGTTCACAGAAACCGTGGAAAGCCCAGCACATCCCGGCAGGAATTGCCAGCACCCCCAGCTGCATAAGCAACTCTGGACTTCCAGTTCTTGCACTGCAAAACTAAATACATTTACAGAATAACTATATTTTATATAATATAATACTTATAGAATATAATTTATAACTCTATATAGTAATTACATAATAGATTCCCTCCCTATATCCCATTCTCTGAGAGCTTTGCACCCAGTTCGATGGCAGTGGAAATAATTTACTTCCAACTGCTTCTTTTATAGGAAACCAGAGAAAGTGGATTAAAAGGAATGAGGTTATGGAGCATGGAAAAACATTCCAAAACAACTGGGGAGGAGGGAAGAGAAGGTTCTGCTCCGGCACTGGGTGAGTTCAAGGGGGTACTTTGGATACTTGGGTGCCAAATAATGCTAATAATTGGGACTGTCACGTTTTGACGTCATCAGCACAGCATCCAGACACTGCCTCTCTCCTTCCCATCGGTATTTCCTTGCAATCCCACATTTTATGCAGCCTGTGCTCATTGGGAGAGCAGGGAGTAGCTGCTGTGGTTCCCTGCTCCCTGGCAGCGCGGGAGGGATGAGCCGGGATTGAAATCATTTCCTACCACTGATGTGAGGATCACTCCGACAGCGGCTCCGGCTGCATCCACATCACTCCTGCCGCCCATCCCTGCAAGGAAAAGTAATCACTTGCCTTATCTCCGGGTTTAATTAGTCCCTGCTCCAGAGCTAATTAGGAGCGCGGTCCGCACGGAGATCGGGACCGGAGCCCTCTCTCCCGCTCCCATTCCCGCTCCCATTCCCGCTCCCATTCCTGCTCCCGTTCCCGCTCCCGTTCCCGCTCCGTGCCATCTGCCATTGCCATGACACTGGCTTTGCTTTTCACGCCTGGCTGGGCGCGCTGGATGCGCGGGGTAATGGGGCTATTCCCCCCCTCCTTGGTCTTTGGAAAGGAAATAATAATAATAAACCCAGGAACGGCTGGAACTGCCGCGCGCTGTCCTTTTCCTTCCCACTTTTTGAAGCCTTTTAGCATTCAGTTTTCCAGCAATTGGGAGGAAAATTGCCCTGAAAGAAAGAAACAAAAATCTGTGTTATTTTTTAAACACCCCCCCACGCCACACAGGCAGCTGCAGAGAATTTCTCTTCCAAAGGGATGATGTAATGGGCTTTGTCAGCCAATGCTGGAATGAATAAAACCCGAGACCCGAAATCCATCCAGGCTTTTGATGAAACTCCGAAGGTTCCTGGAGCAATTGGTCGCCAAAATGGGCTGGAACTGCTGGTTTTGTCATGCAGATCTTGAGAGAAGTGAGATGGAGAGTCCAGGGCTCCAACCAGGGAATAACCAAAACCGCTGGGTTTTATCCCTGCTGAGGGAAAGGGAACCTGGTGTGGGGCATCTGGGGACACTCAGCACGGGATTGCACAGCCCCTGGTGCTGGGACAGCAACCCAGGCTTCAGCATCCACCACAGAGTCACTCCTGATCTGAGCATGGGACCTACAACCACATTTTATACAGAGATATAGAGGTGTGTGTTTAATATTATATATATTATATGTAATATGATATTGTTTACCAGAGAAGCTGTGGCTGCCCCATCCCTGGAAGTGTTCAAGGCCAGGTAGGATGGAGCTTGGAGCAACCTGGGATAGTGGAAGTTGTCCCTCCCCATGGCAGGGGGTGGAACAGGATGGGCATTACGGTCCATACCCACCCAAACCGGTCTGGGATTCTATGATATGTATAAAATATAAATACATAAATTATACACAAATATCACCAATTCCTGCTGCACCAGTGGGCACATTTTTGCTCTCCCAAGGATGTCGCGGTATGCTGAGGCTGGGAGATTTGTCCTGTCACTCCATGATTTATCCCAAGTCTCTCTCTAGCTTTCTTGGAGCCCCTTCAGGCACTGGAAGAGGCTCTAAGATCTCCCAGAGCCTTCTCTTCTCCAGAACACCCCCAGCTCTCCCAGCCTGTCCTTATAGGACACAAACCACCATTCCCATCACCCCAAATTCCTGCACTGGAGAAGGAATACCCAGCCATGACCACCACCTAGAGGCTACAGCACTAAGTGAAGCCAGAAAGATTTAGAGCCAAGATGGGCCAAAAGGGGGCTTGGAAATAATTCCTGAGGCCAAATGGAGCAACAGTGAGAGCTGAGAGTCTGGAGCCCTTCTCCAGYCTGGTGGTGGCCCTCACCTCACCTTCAGCACCAGCAGCACCCAGCAAACCTGGGCCCCAGAGAGGGGACATTTGGGGAGGGAGTTCTGCCAAGAGCAGGAGGRTGTGGTGCCCTTTTCCTTCTGGGCATCTTGTCCTGCTCGAGGGGTTTTGGAGGAGTTTGTCATTCAGCTCCAATGGGGAATATTCCCGGGAACACCCCTGCACAGGGGGATGTGCACAACCTAGGTCAGCAGCACAGGGCTCGGCAGGGACACGTGTGGTGCCTCAGGTACATCCATGCTGTGTGTCCCCACCAACAGCCACATCCAGGGGACAGCAGGGAAGTTTCCCTTCTTTCCAGGTGTCGGGAGCACAGCCGGAGGGGCACAGACCAAAGGGAGGTACAAACCTGTGTCCCCTCAGCCCCAGCTCCTTCCAGAGGTCCAGAGCCAGAGGACAACTCCAGGTCCTCTCCCACCCACCACGGCTTGCTGGTCCTGCTCTGGGGATGTGCCTTTGTGTCCCACAGCCCCACCGGATCCTCTTCCRCGAATTTGTGTAGTCGCTTCCTAACCCATTACGATTCCTGGGCTCCATTTGGGCAATGAGTTCCACGGCTTAATTGCTCATTGTGTGAAATATGTTCGTTTTGCATCTGCCACTCGGTAATTTCATTTGGGGCCTCTTTGCTTTGTGTCCCCACACAAGAGCCACCGACCCCTATTCACTGTCCCCGTGCCGCTGCACCAGGGAATACAAATCCCGCCCCCTTTTCCCCCGTCTGTCAATTCTCTGCGAGACAAAAAGGGTAATTGATTTAATTGTTACTGATATAATGTCCTAAAAGTCTCCTTTCCCCTGCAACAGTTAATTACACTTGTTAATTATTTTAATTATTCCCAGGGTAATGCTGTAGGTGTGGAGGAGCCCACTGGGCTCCACACATAGGAGTACACACGGAGCAGGGATGTCAGGGTTGACTCCAAGATCTCYGTTGATAACCAGATTGTAACCACATGGGTGGTGAAACCAGAGCAGGGAACGCTGGGCCTGGATTTGGAACTTTTTGTTGGCAGCATGGAAAGATTTATAGGAGGGGAAGGCAGATCCTGCAGGGTTTCCCTCAGATGAGGCCCGGAGAGGCCGCTCCGGCCTTTCCCTCCTGGCGGAGACGGCGCAAAATGGAACCACAGCTTGGCCAAGCAGTTCTGGATGGCACCTCCGTGAGGGTGGATTTATATGGAGGAACAAATCAAACCAAGCCAACTTCCAGGCCGCTGGAAAGCTGAGGCTCAGCCTGAGGCTTGGGGACAGCCCACCTCCAACTCCAGCCGCGTTCCGGCTCCCTGGAACAGCAAAGCTCATTTGTGGTCCCGCAGAGCAGCCTCTGCCAGCGCCCTCGGAGCCAGGGTGAAACCCGAGAGCTGCCGCAATCCAAACCTTCTCCACAGCTCCTTTTATCTTCCTGGGGGGAAAACAAACAGCGCAGAAGCCGGAGCTTTGTGGCTGGGATGTCKCACATCTGGTTTGAGCTCCAAGAAATGCACTTCCACCCCCTCCCCGAATTGTTCATGTTAAACAAACAAAACCCTGGCAATTTTAGGAGATTTTGGCTCTGGGATAACTTTGGAGCAGCGTTGACTGAGAATTCCAGGGTTGTGTTCCACTTCATCCCTAATGGAAGCAGTGCACCTCGCTCGCYGGGAGGGAGGCGCTTCCAGAGGGGAACAGCCGTGCCCTGGAACCCCCGGGAATGCCGAGGCTCAGAGGGGGGAGTGGTCTTGACCACTCTGTGTTTAGGTTTCAATCCAGCATTTTTCCCTGTGTTATTTATGCTCCCTCCCTTCCCCCATTTAAGAACGTCTGGAATTGTTTAAGATGTSTCCAATTGTGTTAAGACGCCTTTGAGAGCTTCATGGTGTCAATTGGATTCCCACTCTCAGGAACGGAGTTTCCCGATTTGCCCTTTTTCCCCTTTTCTCTCCCATCAGCACCCACTTCCTTTCAGTGCTTTCAGGTGTTACCTCAGCCTGGAGTTCAYGCTAATCCCTGGACATCACTTCCAGATTCCCGTTTGACACGTTTCCAGTGATTGCCTGGTCGGTGCTGCAGGGGGAAGGAAGTGTCATTCCTTTGGGATCCTCTGCCATSGGCCCCTCCCTCTCCTCTTCCAGCAGAGGTGCATAAATCAGGGCAGATCTTGGAATCACAGGGTGGTTTGGGTTGGAAGGGACCTTAAAGCCCATCCAGTCCCACCACCTGCCATGGGCAGGGACACCTTCCACTATCCCAGGTTGCTCCAAGCTCCATCCAGGCTGGCCTTGGACACTTCCAGGGATGGGGCAGCCAGAGCTTCTCTGGAAACAGATGAAACGTGTGGGATGATGGGGATGGAAGCAGCTCTGATTCTCTCCCCATTCTCTCCGTGACTCACCCAAGCCTGATCCCAATCCCACTCCTTCCAGCGCTGGGCACAGTGGCCACACGAGTCTCTGGTGACGTCTGTCCCCGTGCCCACACTCCCTTGTGACCAGCTCCTGCTGGCCCGGCCACGGGGACGGTCTGTGGGAGCCACGCTGACATTGTTCTCTCCAAGGACAGAGGCTCCTCGAAAGCTGCCCAGCGCCGGGCCCGGGATGTTCCCGGCTCCTGGAGCCCATCCAGGGCAGGGCCCGGGATGTTCCCGGCTCCTGGAGCCCATCCAAGGCATCAGGTTTCAGAGCGGGGGCTCCCGGCAGCTGCACGGGGAAGGAGCAGCAGCACTCGGACAGTCAGAAGGAGGAGCCATCGTTTCCATTCCAGGGATTCCATTTTCTGTCTCCTTCATCAGATTAACACCAGTGTAACTCCATGAACTGCCAGGGAGCTGCTCTTGATTTGAAAATTAGACCTGTCAGAGTGTCACAGAATCCCAGAATGGTTTGGGTTGGAAGGGASCTTAAAAATCATCTCTTTCCCACCCCTGCCATGGGCAAGGACACCTTCCACTAYCCCAGRYTGCTCCAAGCCTTGTCCARCCTGGCCTTGGACACTTCCAGGGATGGGGCAGCCACAGCTTCTCTGGGAAACCTGTGCCAGGGCCTCCCCASCCTCACAGGGAAAAATTTCTTCCCAATATCCCATCTAAATCTACCCTTCTTCGTCTTAAAGCCATTCCCCCTTGTCCCTGTCCCTCCTGGCTCCAAGCAGAGGTGTTTTCTGGGTTTTGTGTACAGTCACTTCACCCAAAGTCACTTTTCATCACAGCAAAGCTGGGTGTTGGATGAGCCTGCAAACTCCTTCCTTTTATGTGCTTGGAGGGGTTGTTTTAYTTTAGTTTCCCCCATTTCCCCTTTTTTACATCCCAAGGACCTCGCTGATTTTCATTCTCTGCTCCCTGAGGCAGCCCTGCCTTTTCCCTCGCGATCCTCCCGTGCTGCTCCAGCTCGCTGCTGATGCTGGACACCAGGGTGAAGYCTGGAGGTGCCTCCTCYKMTTTCCCCCTCCCTCYCAGGACAGTGACCAGTGTTTTCTGAGTGGTTTTCAGTGGGTTTATTGTTCTGAGCAAACAAAAGCAGATGCTGGCCCAGTTGTGTTGAAGATCCCGTGAGGACGCGGTGAGGACACTCTGCTGCTCTCGGAGCCTGCACCAAAAGCTGTATCATGGAATTACAGGAACATTTAGTTTGGAAAAGCCCTCCAAGACCATCGAGTCCAACCATTGCCCCAGCAGTACTGACCATGTCCCCAAGTGCCACATCCACACTGTTAAATCCCTGCGGGGATGTGACTCCAGCCTGTGCCAGGGCTGGACAGCCCTTTTTTCCCAAATATCCAACTTAAAACTCCCTTGGTGCAACTTGAAGCTGTTCCATCTCATCCCAATGAGCTACAGACACCCCACCAYGGCAGGCTGTTGCCAGGATCACTCACATCTCTTCCCATTACACCACCTCAGAACCATCACTATCTTCAGACTCACGAATCTTCACCCTGCTGCATCTCCAAGGTCCCCAGCTGTTATGATGAGTAATGATAATGAGATTCACAGCAATTCCATGGATCTTTCCTAACCAGCATCAGAACAGGTAACACYTGGAGCACAGGGAACAGCCAGCCAAGGGGAAGGGCAGTTTCTCCACAAATTCCAAATAAACCTGGAAGTAGGTTGACTCARGAGTTTGAAACCTCTACTTTTCAGACAAAAATCAGCCAAGTTTGGGAGCTGCCATGGGGCTGGCCTTGGATTCAGTGTCTAGACACCAGGACAGCCGTGGAGGAGGGTTTGGCAGGAGCCAGACAATCCTTTCAGTTGTGCAACTCTCTCAATACCCCATGGCTCCGAAAAATTATGAATTTGAGCAAAAAGTTCTTRGGCAATTTTCTGTACTTATTTGAAACAGGAATTTGATTAGAACAATAGTTATAGAATTAAGAACAACTCCCACCCTGGCACTAGAAGAGGAAGAAATAACCAAAACCACTCACTCAGTTGTATGTTCTGCGTAACAACCTCTGGACTCGGAAAGACACGACTTGGGATCAGAGTGACCTCATTCCAAAGGTTGTTTGTACCTGGGCGTATGGATGGATCCTGTGCCAAGAAGGAAGTATCAACTATGTTCAGTGTCTTAAATAACCATGATTGAGACACTCAGGGAGTGGAGGCTGGAGCCAGAGAGAGATGGTTCAATGGGAGAAGGGGCTGCACCTTCCTGCAGGGCTGGATTCCTGTTTGAAGCCCTTTTAGAGAAACCACTGAGGTGGGAAATAGACAAATTTAAAACATGGCATTCCAATATGCATTCTTCCTGGAGCAGTACAGGCCCATTGGGATTTCTTATCAACTGCAGGCTAAATTCGTAGAATCATGGAATGGTTTGGGTTGGAAGGGACCTTAGAGATCATCTGCTTCCCAACCCCCTGCCATGGGCAGGGACACCTTCCACTATCCCAGGCTGCTCCAAGCCCTGTCCAACCTGGCCTTGGACACTTCCAGGGATGGGGCAGCCACAGCTTCTCTGGGAACCTGTGCCAGGGTCTCACCACCCTCATGGGGAAGGATTCATTCCCAATGTCCCCTCCAACCCTGCCCTCTGTTTAAAACCATTCCCMCTTGTCCTGTCACTATGTGCCCTTTCAAAAGGTCCCTCTCCCTCCTTTTTAGAAGCTCCTTTAGGCACGGGAAGCAGCTCCAAGGTCTCCCAGAGCCTTCTCTTTTCCAGGCTGAACATGCCCAGCTCTCCCAGTCTTTGTAGGAGAGGAAATTCAGCGAATCCTTTTTAGATGTGAAAGTCAGGATGACATTTGAACTGTTGTTGGATCATGTTCAGTCTCCCTGGTTTTATCCATCTCACCACACTTCCACCAGGCACAGGCAATCCAGTTACTGTTCCATCAGTTTTCACTGGAGCAGAGAACAGAGCATGCCYCAAAATCTCTGCTGGATTAGGGGAATGCACTGCCAAGGAAAAGGCCCCTCAGAACTCCCTCACCTTCACTGCTGAGGGAGCTGGAGCCCAGTTAACCCTGAACAGTTGCACAGGACAAAAGGAGGAGCAGCAGGAATAAAAAGCCCTGGTGCTCCAGGCCTGGAAGATTAAATCCACATTTAAACATCCTCTAGCAGCCCTGTGGTACTGATCCTAAACCCCAGTGAATCCCAGACACTCTCACTGAGATGCTGTTYGGGGTTTGGATACAACATAAAATACTCCAGCTCTTGGAATTTCCCATTGCTGGGCTGCAGAACAGTTTAAGGGGACAGGGAAGGTTTCTGCATTGCAGACATTTTTCTGCTTATTAAATATATCCTGTAGCTGGTCATGGATGTGAAGAGACTTTTATAAAAGGAGGTTTGACCAGGAGAAGTGGAAGTGTCCTTGGTAAAGTTGCACAGAAAAGAAGTAGCAACGAAACTGGGACTCAACCCCAGTYCCCTGGTCTGGCCCAGCTGTTCTTTCCCAGATTAGGGAAGGTTGGATCAATGGGAAGTCACACAAGYGAAGCAGAGGGGCTCAAGCCCCAACCAAAGCCCAAAGCTCTCCAGCCACAGGGGCTCTCCCTGTCCCACTGCAGCTCTCCTGGAATTTGGGAGCTTTCCAGCAGCACAAGCAACAAACCACAATCAGCTTTTGAGGAGTCTTTTTTATTAAGATAAATCCAGCAAAATTCCTAACAGTGGGTACATACAACCAACCTGCCCTTTTTGAAAAGAAATGTTTGTATTTCATTTAAAAACAGGATTACACTTTTATTTATTTATTTTTCTTTTTTTTTTCAAAACTGACAAAATAAAATTACATTTGGGAAACAACAGATTTCCAGCTCTTAGGTTTTTTCATGAAAATAGCTCACCTTCTTTATAAAAGCAACCCACAGAACCACTGGAATGTTTCACACGGTTATTTGTTTTGAGACCTCCCCACTTTAAGAAACCATACAACACATACAAGGGAAAAATTAAAATCTGAAGTCTGTAAGCATGACTTACACAAAAAGGGACACACTGACAGAAGTCAAAAGCTACCACCACTTATTCTTTCCATGTACCATACAAACTATTACAATCACAAAATTTAAAAACAATGACTTTTTTTTTTGTTGTTTTGTTTTGTTTGTTAGGGATTTAATTCCCAAGTAACCGAGATGAAGATGTTCCATAATTAAATTCATGCTAAAAAAACCTGCATTTATAAAATAGTTGATAAAAATATTCCTCTCTGTTAACAATACAGCATGGAGGTACGGATACCAAATGATGGAGATATAGGGCAGGGTTAACATTACTCGGACTTGGCTTCCTTATCATCAGATGCTTCAGCAGCTGGTGCCTAGAAAAGGGTTTGGGAAGAACAGAAATATTATTGGGAATGCTAATTGGATTCCAACCTAACAGGCATCAGAGAGAGACCAGTTTGTTAACACAGACAYGGACAAAGCTTTGTGTGGATAGACAGGAATGCACAGAAAATATCGACATGGCAACACGTGGGCTCAGAGGTCTTAAAACACAATGAGTGTTAATTAATGAGTGAGTTAATTTTGGAGTAAGGGCCTACAGAGAGGCAGCCTGGGATGTATTTTAGATTAGGATCAACGGTATGTTAGGGGAAGTTCAAGCCCTTATCTGGGAAGTGGAAGAGTTTTGCATCAACCACAATCCTGCTCTCTCCAAACTTGGGGGAATCAGTTCTCACCCATCTCTACCAAAATGTGCTTTTACTTTTTAAGTCGACACATGAAACCTGCAAAGCTCCCTCACAGGCCCTCTGAAGCACATTAACCATGGATTGTTTTAACAGGGCAGTCCTGATCTTGTTTAGAAATGAAAGAATAAAGGACCCTTGGCTGGACAGTGACTCTCAGCCCACGAAGAGACACCAGTGTCGGTGAGAACACAACGGGCTGGGCTGGGCCACRGGCAAGGAGAGCCCTTGGAGAACACTGCTTCACTACCAGCAAGGAATCTGCTAGGACAATCCCTCAGGAGCTGATGGAGCCTGCAGCTGGACCTAGCAGAAGGCAGCCCCGAGATAAGGAGCTGCACAGTAAGGGGCTGTGAGAAGAGGCTGCAGATAAGGGACAAGTCCGAGCTGACTTTGCAGATCTCTTGTTGAATTGTTCTGAGGCAAAGAATTGTTTTGAAGAATTGTGTAAAACTGAAAACCAGATTTCTGGCCCAGCACCAACCCGTGCTGAGCAGCAGAGGGAACCCAGCAGTCCAGAGAGRATGTGCAAAGTCAGTTTAGGGCTGTAGTGACATCCCTGAGCTCCACTGTTCCCCAAATCTTGGGCATTGCTGTGAGCCAGCCCTGAGAGGGACCCTGGGCCAGCACAGGCCACCTGTGGAAGGGCTCCAGCATGGAGTGGGAAGGAGCAGGAAGGAGAATTCCACTCCTCCAGGCTCTCCCTGGGAGCTGCCCTGGGCAGGTACCACAGCTGGCCTGTCCCTGYGGTGTGGCAGTGACCCCCCCACCCCCTGGAGCCCCAGGGAGCTCCTGCAGCTGCACTTCCAGCACATCTGGCTGCACTCCCAGGTTCAGCGGAGCTAAAATACCTCGTTAGTTTTGGTATCTCCGTTTTCAGAGTGGTTTTCTTCTTTAGCATCCTCTTGTTTAGTTTCCTCTTTGCCTTTGGCTCCTTTCTTCCCTTTTGTTGCTGCCTTTTTGTCCTCCTTTTTATCATTTGCTGCTTTTTCTTTCTGTTAAGAAAACAGACAGTGATACATTAACTCCTAATTTCCACCTTGTACACCAGCAGGTTCTCAACTCCAAAGCCCTCTAACACAACCTCCTTCCACCCCCCAAACTTCCTATTGACAAAGATGAATCAAAGTTTCACAGAAGTGTTTTCCTTCTGTCTGTCCTGAATGTGCTCCTGCGAAGTGCACAATATAAAAGCAGCCATGGCTGGGGTTAAAAGAATTCCTATTTTAAATAGGCATTCAATTAAATTAGCAAAAAAATGTTGAACTGGCCTGTATTTCTGCCCTGCTGCTGAAAGGCAGCCACAGAACAAAACCAACATGTACAGCCCGTGGAGACACCAGAATTCTTCAGATGTGCTCTTAATGCCTACTTAGAAAAGTGTAACAAAGCTGTAGGCAAAGGACTTTCCCCCTTCCCTGCCAGAAATATTCCTTGTTATAATAAACCACTTCCGTGACAGAAAAACTGGGGGCTCAACAGCATCACTTTGATAACAATAAAGGCTTTGCATTTATTATTTAAGTGCAGTTGCTTAYATGTGGATCAGGTTAAATCAAAACAAAACCTAAAACTTGATGCTTTTGTAGTACTCGTTTTCCATAGGCAAGGTCAGATCCCGACCCAAATTCCTGACCCTCATTAGTTTCACTTCCAAGGATCTGCCTCTTGCTGCCAATAAGTGACTGCACTGGCTCAGCTCCTTGCTTGATTAACCTACTTCCCACAGAAAAACCAGAACCCCTGCAAAATCTACTCACAGCAGAGTGAAGATAAACAGAAAATTACTGGATATACATTTATCTCCTCAGAAGATTTGGCTCAGTGACTACAAGTTACAAAAAGGTTACAAAAAGTTACTTCAGCCCCTCAGTTATTCATGCACAAAATTAATTCACCTTAAAAATGAGCTGCTAAGGGAAAACTCAGGCTACAATGGGTAAAGTCACCTGAGTCTTCCATGACACTGATGACTAAAAAGTCACCAAAATTAACAGCAAATCCTCCAACAATGCAGGAAATTTAAGATGAGGTCAGTACACTCAAATGGGTGAGGGTCTCTCTCCTCTCTAACTTCTCTCAGTCTGAAGGATTTCATCCCACCTGGAAAACTCTCTTCCAGTGTGGTGTCAGGCATCCCCTCTCTTGGGAATACCCAGTATCCTGGTGCTGTTTGGCAGTGAGATTTAGAATTACAATTCTATTATGGCACTGCTTATCTGTTCCCTTACCCCACTAAAAAACCCACAACAAAGTGTTAACAGAGCTAAAAACAATTCTTTGCAGCACACTCTGTGCTGGGAAAGYCCCTCCTCAGAATGTTTTTGAGGAGAATCCAGGGAAAATGAACTTCCACAGCTGGACTGACTGGTTAGAAAGGACACAACAGGTCCTGAGCTACAGCACTGTATTCATTCTCCTCAATGATTTTGCTATGGAGATGGCAACAACAGTTCAGTAATAAGGTCTTGTRTTTTAGAAGTGACAGAACTCCTTTCCCAGTTCCATGTTTTTCAATATGGCAAAGTTTAACAGGTGCAATCCATTTTGACACATGGGAAACCATTCCAAGATCCTGAAGGATGACAAGGAAGGCATTTGCAGCAGACAGGAGTTAAAAGTGCCTTCCCAATTCTTACTCCATCACCTTTTGCACAGGTATTGATGCAATTTGAGGAGCTCTGAAGAGSCAAAAACGCAGCTCAAGTATCCTGGCTCCAAACAGCACCTTAGGAACAAGAGGGTCAATGCTTTCCAAGTCCAATTGGGAGTGACTCCCAAGGCACAGCTCCCGGGGAAACCCTTCTATTATCCCGAAGTTGTGCAGTGAGGGCCCAAACTCGTCCCTGACAGCCCTTAACTCTTGCATCCCTGTTCCTACAACTTTTAACATTCAGTTAATGCAGTTTTAGTGTTTAAACCCCAAGATGTTTCCATAAAAATAAAAAAGCAAACCTAGAGAAATCCCAAATCCCAACAACATGAGTCATCCACAGCTGCCCTGCCCTGGGTACCACCAGCAGCTGGCTCTGCTCTTCCCAGGGCACCAGCCACTAGAGGGAAGTGCAGTCCAGAGTGTCCAGGGCTCCATCCAGCCAGGAATGTGGTCTGGAAATCCAGCTGCACCCCCAAGGGGGAATGGGAAAACCTTGCTCTGCACAGCACTGAGGTTACAGAGCTGAGCCCAAAATGGTAAGTGGGGTCCTCCCTCTTTTCCATGGCACCTCTGCTGCTCCACACAGGATGTGGARGAAAAGAGTTCCCTTGCCTGAAGATTGCTGTGCCGTAGGCAATTCCAGGGCCTTTTCAAAGGAAAAGGAAAAAGCTCCTGGTTTCCAGCCCATCATCCCCCTCTGCAACCAAAGCATCTCTCACCCCCTGTGCTTTGCCCACCTTGTCATCCCAAACCACAACGACAATATGTGATGGAAACAGGTTAAAAACAATCACTAAAGTTTTGTTACTGGGATGTTTATTGGGGTTTTTGGTTTGKTTTTTTTTTTTTAGCTGCAAAATCCTAAATATTGACAGAAAAATCTAACAGMAAAGCACTGCAAACTGCCTGCTGGGAAGGCTGATAGGAAGRGGATGGAAAGAAATCCCTCATGGAYTGCAGAACTGTCCCCTTTGAAATTCCAAACTGTTGCTCCAAAGCAAAAAAAAGAGCTTTAAATAGTTTCTTTTTTGACTGAGTGTCAGACATGCCAATGTTTTTGACATTTCCAAAAATATCCAGCTGAAGGAAAGGGGTCTCTAGAACTCAGGGTGATTAAGATGTGATAAACTGATAACTAACTGCAGAGAGTGCCTCAGAATGGAAATGTAGCAAGAAACTGTAATTAAAAGCATGATTTTCAATGCCTCCTCTAATTGAGTCTCTGATCTCTATTCCAAGCATCATTTTCCCAACAATGCATTATATGAAACTTCAGAATGGCCTTGTAAAGCAGCAGCAAAGCCTCACCACAAGGGATTTCAAATCTGCTCAGTTTACCACATTCCTTCAGTAGGAATTGGATAAAATTGTGTCTTTGCCATTCTTTTAACTCACTTAATTCCAACTTAAAGCTTTTGAAATAATTATGAAAACCCCAAGTGGTTAATTGTAGGGGTTTTTATCCCTGTAAACATCTTGAGAAGGCAAATATAACTTCAGTTCAAGACACTTACCTTAGGTGCTGCCTTTTTGGGCTTTGGCTCCGGTTTGGGTGGAGCAGGTTTCTGTAAAAAACACCAGAAACAAGAGTTTGGTGAATGCCAGAAATAAATATTTATATTTTTATGAGCAATACGATGGTAACTTTTGAAAACTACCCAACAGTTGGCACTGCAAAARAATCAATGGGCAAATTACCAGGCTAAGGAGGGAGCAGGTGATTTATAGAGCCACGAGCATTTGTGTGGAGGAGTCCTACAGGGAACAGATCCATCCCGGAATCAATATTCCTTTACTCTGGATACTTGTGCCCAGACGGAATGTGCTYTAACACGGATGTTGTACCTCATGTGAGAAGCCTGGGATGTGGGGATGCTCGAGGAGTGGAAACATGGAATGAGAATTTTAAATACTGAATGTAAGCACAGTTCTGGGGGAAAAACCCCAATAATTTGTCTTTAATTGTCCCCATCCCATGTGATTTAACACTAAAGGAGTAAATAAAGATACTCACAGCAGATAGTCTGGCTGACCTTCTCTTTGGCTGCACAAAGAAAGATGTGTCAGTAAAATTCAGTGAGCGCATAAATCACAGCTTTCCCAGAACTGCCACCCAAAATAACACAGTGTCAGGAAGCCTCACAGAAATCCTAGGATTTATGAAATCACRGGCATTACGGTGATGGCCTTGATGACTCCCTGTCCCTGGAAGTGTCCAAGGCCAGGCTGAACAGGGCTTGGAGCAACCTGGGATAGTGGAAAGTGTCCCTGCCCAGGGCAGGGGTGGAACTGGATGAGCTTTAAGGTCCCTTCCAACCCAAACCATGCTGGCATTCCAYGATCCTTGTGGATCCAGCTCAGGATATTCTGTGACTTCCTAAAAGTGCAGCTTTGCTCAGCAGTTCTCCTRCTTGGAGAGAGTTACTTCCAGGAGTTGTGAGGCTAAAAGGGACATATTCCCACTGGCACTGATGGTTCCTGGCTGCAGCCACGTTCCCACTGGAACCGATGGTCTCTGACCTCAGCCCGGCCGAGCTGCTGGACCCCCAGCACCACCCCAGGTGGGCCACCTGCAACCTCAGGGGACAGCAATGCCCCAAAACCAGGCACAAGGACACCCCCAGGGGCTGAACACCCCTCGTGAGCTGCGTAGGCTTCCTGATTTCAGTGCAGCCCCACAGGAATTCTTGGAGTGGCGACCACAAACAGCTCCTACCTCCTCCTTTGCCTCGCCTTCAGCTGGAGCCTGCAAGGAAAGCGAGACACTGAGGTGAGAAGGCAACACCATCCCGTGTGACCCCACCTGAGCACCGAGGGGAGCTGGGGAGGGCCTCACAGGGCCCCCCAACACCACCCGCAGCAATGGCGGCCTCCCCCCATCCCCGCCGCCTCACGGACTACAACTCCCACAGTGCCCCGCGGCCGCCGCCGCTACGTCATCACGTCGAGTTCGAAAAGTTCCCGCCAATTTCCCCTCACACAACAAGGTCGCCGCGGGCCCCGCAAGGACAATGAGGGACAACCGGGACCGCGGCGATCGCGCCCGCCCGAGGGGTTTCGACCCGGTCCAGGCGTCCCACGGTCCCGTCCGGGACCGTGGGACGCCTGGACCGGGTCGAAACCCCTCGGGAGGGCGCCTCGATGAGTGAGGGGCGACCGCGTCCCCGCCCCGCCCCCCCAGCCCGCGCTGTGAGGGGAAGGGGGGGCGCCCCATCTTCCCGCTRCCCCAAAGTTCGTGATTACGGTGATAAATCCCTTTTCCCCGCTTTCCTTGAAGGCCAGTTTCAAATTCTGCGCCGCCTAATGGCCCCAAATTACCATTGCACAACCATCTGGTATGACAAGAAGTGGGAGGCAAAAAAAAAAAAAAGGAGAACAAAGGCAAACGCAGGAGAAAGAGGCGACGTTTAAAGGCGAATCCAGCCGGGAATGGCGCGATGGGGATTAAAAGGCTGGCGGAGGTGGGTGGGGGGGTCTGGGGGGGTCGTGGCGCGGGTTTTGGGGGGGTTTTGCTGCCCCGCGTTCTCCACAGGGGCAGCACAGCACTATGGCTGTTTGTAATCCAGCATGGAGACACTGCTGCTCCAGCCTTCTCCTCCTTCCCAAACAAAACAGCCCAAAAGTGAACTCGCCGCGCTGCCCTGCCCGCCCCGAGCCCTCTCCCTCCGCTCCCAGCTCCGCTCTAGGACATACACCAAAAATTAAAAATGCAAAAAAAAAAAACCCAACCAAAAAACCCCGAAAACTCCACACACACACGCGCGCGCGCGCTAAAAATTTTTTTTTACAGCTAAATTTCCGCGATTGCCGCTTTAATCTCTCCCCCTTCGCTCCCCATCTGCCTTCCCTCGTTTTTTAATTATTTTTTTTTCGTACTTACCTTTCTTTTGGGCATAGTTGCACCTTAATAGTTGATTGCAAAACCTAATAGAGATAAGATATCGAAAAATAAATGGAAGCGGCGAAAAACTGTTCCGACCGTCCTGCAAAAAAAGAAAAAAATAGACAGGAAAAAAAAACAAAAATAAAAAGGAAGATGTTTAAGGGACCAAGAGTTAATTGCGGCAGAAACTGAACAAAAAAAAAAATCCCCCCCTCTTTATTGCAAACAGTAAAATACACCAACACGCAACCAAAACTGCATGAATGGGGAGCGCGAGATGGGCCCGGCCGCTGACTGACGGCCGCAACGGCCAATGGGGGCGCGGGGAGCGGCGCGGGGGCGGGGCGTGGGCGGGGCCGCCGTAGCGCGAGCGCCGCGCGCTTTCCGCGTGTGCGCGGCCCGGAGCGCGGCCCCGGCGCCGCCGCCTCCGCCCGCCCGCCGCGGGGCCCCGCGCCGCCCGCCGCCCCTGCCCCCCTGCCCCCCGCGGGCCGCCCCAGAAACTTCCCGCAAAGTTCCCGCAGGCCGCAGGACCACAACATGGCCGCCTCGGCCCCGCGGCCTGCGGGAGCGCGGCCGCCGCCGCCGCCTCCCGGCCCTGCGGTACCTGTTGGAAAGGGCCGTCGCCCGCCCGTGGCCTCGGCCGGCGGAGGGAGGGGGCTGCGGCCTTTGTCCGCCCCGGCCCCGCGCGGAGTGAGCGGGCGGTTTAACTGCCCCGGGCTTGTGGCGGTCACGTCGGGCTCTGAGTGGCCTCTTGSGCTGTTGCACCTCGGCTGACGCCGTTGGGGTTGTCCCCAGAGCAGGGCCTGCCAGCCTGAGATTGTTCCTAAGGTGAAGCCTCAGACTTAGCCATGGATTAAGGAAAATTRGCTCTTGTTGCCATCATAACTGCAGTATGTGGCAGTGCTTCCACCACGTATTTTGTGTATTTCCATAGGGAAAGCACAAGGTGTATTAATACCACCTTCAGGACCAAAGCACTTTGCCACTAAGACTCGAAGCAGGAGCTGCTGCTCTGCAATGTCACTGTGCTTGCCCAAAGTCAGTCCMACCCTTTCTAAAACCTACAATAAAGTGAATTCTGCAATCTTCCTAGAAAGCCTGTTCCGGCACCCAACTGCCCTGAAAACCCCAAAGTTTTCCTCAGCATCTGAACTGTACTTTGGTTGTGATTTTCAGTTTCTTTGTGCAGAGTCCAGCAGATCCAAAGAATGATTAATGAGCATCGTATTCCAATAACATTTTACAGACTGTGTCTTTTCACATMATGTTATTATTTTCTCCCTAAAACTTCATTTTTCTAGACTAAACAAATTCTCAGAGGCCTCATGATCTCATAGGCCGTATTTTCTAAACCTTTTGTCATTCTTAGGCTGCTCTGGACTCAACTTTGCATTCTTGCCCAGGTCTGTGTCCAATAATCAGGTTAATTAGGTAACGGATCTCAGCGTGGCATTTGCAGACTCAGCATCAGCATCACCATGTTGGTTCAGACTCTTCCTGATCCCCTGTAATCCCCAGATCCCTTTCAGTGCTGCTCCCTGAACAGCTGTTCCCCYGTTCTTGACAAATTCATGGTGACTTTTTGATTTGTCACTTTTTACGTCACCTCCCTCTCCAAGGGCCGGGATGTCAATAGTTTATTATCTTCCTGCACTTTGCAGTTAAGCTGAGCCATTTTCYGTTCACAGATCCACCCTCCTCCCCCTTCCTCCAGTCAATGTTGATCCATCAAATGCCATGATTATTTTGTTAAAACACACCAATTATTTAAGGATGGCTCTGACTGGCCTCCTGAATCCTGGGAAGGGCATTTCCCAGCCTCAGTGTAATCATATAACCAAATACAATCACGCCTCTCTAGTTCTCCTTAGTTAATCAAAATTTTAAATAGTGTTTCCAATAGTTTTCTCCATCRTCTGAATTAAAAATGGTTTGAAACACATTTCAAGAGCTCTTGGCCTCCAASTTCTCCATTACCAACAAGGTTTGTGCTTCAGTTGCCTCAGGTTTCTCCTGTCTCCCTGCAGTTACTGTTCCATCCTTTCTATATTCTGGGAGAAGGCTTTGTGGAAGAGGAACAGGAATTTGTTGAAGAGTCTGTGAACATCTGAACAACTYGCACAACCAACAGTTTGGATCAAAATGTGCAAGTGAAGCACAGATTTAAAATTCACAAGTGATTTTCACATTATATTTGCACGTCTATATTATCTCAAAACTTTACTTTTTCTAAAAAATTTCATTATACCACAAACTGACCTAAATAATCATTAGTGAGAAGATCACTCCTCTCTAAAGAGACAGGATAAGCTGCTGTGAGATGCTGTTATGCTTCAAGTATAAATGGTTGTAACTATGCAGACCATTACAGACCTGGTTGTAAGCAGGCAAATAAGTTTATTCTGGAGCATTAATTTATACCCTATGACTTTTTTGGTGTTTTTGCCAAAACTGGCATTTTTCATTCAGTACAGAATCACCTAAAGCTGAATTTACAACATCAGCTCACCAGACTACATTAGGAATAAATCAAAGCAACAAACCAGAAATTAATTTTAAAAATCCTTTTTTTTTTTCCTCTGCCACTGCTTCCAGGAGAAAATTTCATGCTAAAATTTGAATTTCTTTCTCTAACCAGGTTGTTTATTCCAGAGGTAACAACATCCAGTCTGCAAACAGAAACATGGGACTATGTCAAACTCCAAGGGACGAGCACTGGATGGTCACTCTGAACAGCCCACACTGAACTTACAGTGATGCTCAAATGGTGAGGAATGGTTACAAAATTGGGAATGYCCTGCAGAGGAGGAGGGCCTGCTCCTGATACCAGAGATCTGTAGTGCTTCAGGAATGTTTTCCTGGACCACCTTCTTGAACTGAAGTAGATCAAGACATTGCTGAATAAAGGCAAAACACACCAAAGCCACTCTTAGGTGATTGATTCTCACCCTCCCTGAACAGGCAGTCAGATGTGTGTTCCTTTCTCATTCCTCTGTGCAAAAATTCATAGGAGTTGGAACATTAGGAGATTCCTTTCCACACATTCTGCTCTCAGCCTGGTTCATTTAGCTGTGCAACAGCCCCACAGTCACGAGTTCAGAGGAAGGGAAATYAGGATTCTGTGTGTGCTCACAGTCATGGCACATAGGATCAGTAATATTAATACAAATTTTGGTGGCAAAATACCAAAAAACACGTTTTTGTGTTCTGTACCTGGTGTTTAAAGTGTCCTTTGGCCTTATTTTATATAACTTTTGGGATGAGTGGATTATTGATCTAGAGAAGAGGTTTGTGCTTGGTTAATTTTATAGTTTGTCCTGGGTGATTTTGTGGTTTGTCCTGAGTAAAAATTGATTTATGTGTCAAATTCGGTATTGATTGCAATGAAACATTTAGAGCTTATTAATTTGGGAAGATGAGGATGAGGAATTTAGGATTCTCACTGAGTCTGTTCATCTGTACTTCAGCCAAACCTTTGACTTAGCTACAGCTTCCTACCTGGTCCCTGATTGTGAAGGGGGTGACTGCATGCTCCAGGCTTGTATTAAACACAAAATACAGGTGAGAGGATACAAGAATGACTTCCAGGGAGCTACAGGCATCTATCCCAAAGCAGGAGCTCACACTGGAGTTGTCTGGTCTCCCTTAATAGTTGGCAGGAAAAAGCTGGCACCTTTGGGAGCTGGTGCACTCCTTTCTAGGACAGATGCTCAATCAGGCATTCTAAACCAGAAAATGTATTTCCTCAGCTAACACTAAGGAGACTATTCATAGATTTGGTGAGTTCTCAGCATAAAAGTAAATGGAAATGTCTATTTCCCCTTACAATACACTGGCACAGGGTGCCCAGAGAAGCTGTGGCTTTCCCATCCCTAGAAGTGTCCAAGGCCAGGTTGGCCGGGGGCTCGGAGCAACCTGGAACAGTGGAAAAGGTGTCCCTGCCCGTGGCTGGGGGTGGAACTAGATGAGCTTTAAGGTCCCTTCCAACCCAAACCATTCTGAGATTCTATGAGCTACCAGGTTTTCATGCTAAATAACAGAGATGTTAATGCTATTTTAGGATACTTTGTTCAACTGGGCCTTCACCAGGGGCTCCTGCCCTGAAAGGCAGAAGACACAATCCYGAAATCTGCCAACACCCTTGTCTGGTCCCGGGCTCGCTCTGACCCAGGACCTGGGCTGGACAGAACCCATTTTGTGCTCTGATCACTAAATCCTGCCTTCCCCAAGCCCACCAGTGAGAAACCTGCAGTTCCCATTGGCCGTGAGCTCGGAGCAAGCTGGAAGGAGGGAAGTGGAGCTGCAGATCAGTATTTGCTGCCTGCTGGGAGGATTCTGGGAGTTTTACATGCTTGGAGATGGTCCGTGCATTCAGTCTTGGACTTTGCAAAGGCCTTGGAGTCTCCTAAAACCAAGTCAGCTTTGGTCAAAGGGTCTGCTCACAGGCTTGCTCTCRCCCAAATTCTCTGGGCATCTTGAAATGGCTGTTGGAAAGACTTCCAATCCAGTAAGTTTAAAATAAGTGCTAAAGGTAGCTTGGTTTGTAACACTTTGCTGTGCTTTCTTGGTCACAACCCTCTCAGTTGCTGAGTCTCCCTGGGAGTGGACTTTAAGAGCTGTGTGCACCAGCCATGTCCTGAGGCAGTGYGTGGCAGCAGTGTTACCCACTCTGGGGGTGCAGGAGGACCATCTGGCAATGGTTAGGTTGTTGTTATTCGCTGTGTCCATTGATTCCACCCCAAGCCGATGCCTCGGCGCGACACAGATCCTCAGGCGAGCTCCTGAGTTCCTGTCTGGGAACTCCGCAGCCTCCTCCTCCTCCACAAACACAGATGCAAAAACTCACTGGGGTTTTCTGCCCCAATTTTGTCTTTTCTGCATGTTCCTGTTACTCCTCCATAGCAGACTGGCTCTGGAAATCTTTTCTCAGGCCTCCTGCTCCTGCCAAGACTGAAAAATGACTTATTGTGGGTTTGAATTTTTTGTAAGTCGTGTGTCAAACTCTGATTTTTACACAACTATTTTTATGTTTCACTTGATAGAATCACAGAATCCCAGAATGGTTTGGGTTGGAAGGGACCTCATAGACCACCCAAATCCACCCCTGCCATGGGCAGCAACACCTTCCACTATCCCAGGTTGCTCCAAGCCCTGTCCAACCTGGCCTTGGACACTTCCAGGGATGGGGCAGCCACAGCTTCTCTGGGCAACCTGTGCCAGGGCCTCCCCACCCTCACAGGGAAGGATTTCTTCCCAAAATCTAACCTAGACCTAACTCTCTGTCAGTGGGAAGCCATTCCCCCTTGAATGTATCTCTAGTCTTGTATCTGTTGTATTCCCTTCCTTGTAGTTCCCTCGGCAACTCCAGGGTAACTTCAGAAGCAGGCACAGGACTTGGAGGGCCCAGGCTGGCTGCTGGCTCAGATCCAGGAGGATGGACAGCCAGCCTGGAGCACACGGAAAAGCAGGGATCAAACACTAAGTGAGGAGTTGTGTGTGGCCAGCTCTGTTCTGGATGGGGTGTTGTCTTTGAAACAGGGAAGTGGTAGAGTCACCATCCCTGAAAGTGTTCAAAATCGTGTGCATATRGCACTTGGGGACAGGGTGGCCTTGGCAGTGCTGGGAGAGCAGTCGGACTCGATGGTCCCAGAGGCTTTTCCAAATTAAATGATGCCATGGCTCCATGAAAGCACTGCTGACACCCCACAAAGCACCAGTGCGGGTGCCCTAGGCCTCCAAAGTGCCACAGAGCTCCAGACAGCTTCCTCCTCCTCCTCTTCCTCCTCCTCCTCTGCTCCCGGGCCGAGGGGCGCGGGCCGGGCCCTGCGCCGCGGAGCCGCCGAGCGCCAGCAGGGGGCGCGCCCCGGCAGCCAGCGCGGGGCCGGGCCGGGCCGGGCCGGGGGGCTGAGCCGGGGCTGGGGAGCTGAGCCGGGGCTGGGGGGCTGAGCCGGGGCTGGGGATGCTGAACCGGGGCTGGGGATGCTGAGCCGGGGCTGGGGATGCTGAGCCGAGTGTGGAAGTGCTGAGCAGGGACCAGCAGGTTTGGGGGAGCTGCACTACAACTCACTCATCGGTTCCATCGTAGAGGTGAGGAACAGCAGTCCCTGCCCTGCGCCCTGTGAGTGACCCCCTCATGCCACCAACCGCCGTGTGCCTTCCACAGTCACACATACATCAAGGAAACCCGGCCTTGTTCAGTTTCCAGATCTCCTGGACTTCCCCACCTGCTTCCACAAACTCTTTGGAGCAGGGGAGCAGTTTCCACCTCCCATGGCATCGGGTGCAGCAGGACACGGACGGAGCCAGGAGACACATTCTGAGTCGGGGTTTGCCTTCTGGCTCCAGTTGCTGCCAGGCTGGGACTGCGAATGAAGGATGGATTTCTGATTTCCTGTTGAGAGGGCTGAACTGATGTCCCTTACCCACCACACCTTCTCCATTTCACACAGGTCCGGATCATCTGCTCTGGCATGAGAACGATCCGAGAGCCACCCTGGCACAGCAGATGGATTCTGGATGTCTTTCTCCCCGTGGTTACACAGCAGCTCTGGAGCATGTGGAGCACGCGCTTCCTGACCTTTTGGACAAGAGGGAATTTGCAGTTGATTACTGCAAGATCTTTCATGGTGATTTTCTCTTACAATTCTTTTATAAAACAGCTGAATTTGCCAGCACTCAGAAGGCTCCATCCTTGCCTGTGCTCTAAGGAAAAAATGCATGGATCTTTGTCATTACTGGCAATGTTTTAATGTGAAATCCCTGGATGACTTGGATGACCAATCTCTTGGGCTCCCCTTTGGGGAGCACCTAAAATTTGTTCATCTTGTTTGAAGTTTTGGTCTACTTTGAGAAGGATGTTTCACAGCTTCACAAATGTTTAATAGTGAAAACAATAACACCACCATGGATTTTACAGGAGTAGCGTGGGAATAGAAAAATCACACTTTTCCACCAATAAAGTAGAAAATTTACTTTTATGAGTCAAGAAAACCAAGTCATGTCAACGATACCCGATTCGTGTACTGCTCTTAACTTAATAAATCTCATTTCATGAAGATAAAATGCCTCCTAGAGTGCACTTTTGAGAGTAATGATTACAGCAGGGTTTTTAGGAGGCAGGAGGACGAGGTGCAGCTCACTCCAGGTGAATCTCAGCTCTGAGGAGCCGATTCCGAGTCTCCAAGGAGAGGAGAGCTGGCAGAGAGCAGGCAGCCAGCCAGGAGTGTCACAGGGGAGCCCAAAGTTCAAGTGACCCTCCCTGTCTCGTTCTCCACCTGAATTTTTTCCTTCTTTCTGATAMGCTGTGGTTTCTCCCTCCTATGTTCCTTGCCATGAATCAGGTTACACACTGGAGGCAACAGGAATTCCCAGGGTGTTYCTCAAGCAGCTGGGAAGGGGCTGCACAAACACATCTGAAGAAACATTCCTTGAAGAATTTTAATCTCCTGGACTTAACTCGGTTTGTTTTAAACAGATTAAAAACCACCSCATTTATTTTATTAAATTTTGAAATTCCTTGAACCAGGGAATTTTTGTGGTGTACCATCATCCTAAATAAATTTTGGTTTATTGCTTTTCCAAGCATACTTAAAACTTGTGACAGGTTCAAAGGTTCAAATAAGTATAATAAGTAATATCAAATTGAGGTATGTCCTCCTCAAAACAGTTTGCTTTACTATTRGCAAATTAATAAAGCAAATATAGGTAACGTAACACTTTTTAATTCAATGGGTTTTTTAAAAGATCAATTTTTTTTGGTAAAAAACCTGCTAATAATTTGAAACAGGAAGGCTTGTTTGGAAAACTCATTTCAGAAATACCTCGTTTTTTGCCAAGAGCAGAACAAACATCTTTCTTTCATCTTAGCTTGTAGGTGTAAAATTGCAGCTTCCTGTGCTTATCACTGTACATATTTTCCATTTGCTGTGAACCTGCTATCAGAATATATAATRAAGTATATATGATGTAATATTCAGAGTACCAGAGGCAAGTGGGAGACAGGTGCTGGATATAAATTTCCCTAAATAACGTGTCACCAGGAGTATAACAATTAAAAACGTGGGGGATTTGACGCTTTGTGTGAAAGATACTTAACAATAATCACAGGAATGCGAAGAAGTCCACTGGATGCCACCTGTCCTTTGGCATGGGCTGGCACATCACTTGGGCAGTACCGTCCGCGCTGGAATAAATTTTAAAAGGAAGTTTTAAATTCCAAATAGCATTTCCCAGAAACATCCACCCATCCCTTACTTCTTGTGCCCCCGTTCCGGGTGAGCGGCCGAGGCACCGGGCTGGCTCCAGCCTGGCCGGGGTGGCGGTGCTGCCGCTGCCCTCGCTCCGCGGGCGGGGCGGGAGCGGGGCAGGGCCGTGCCCGAATGGAGGGCAGCCGGCAACGGCGGAGCCCAGCAGGGGCCGTCGGTCCCGGGGACCCGGCCGTGAGGGGATCCGGCCGCAAGGGGACCCGGCCGTGAGGGCTGCGGCCATGAGGGGACCTGCTGCTGAGGGGAGCCGGCACTGAGGGGGAACCAGCCGCTGCCATGGCGGCCCCGCACGCTTAGCCCCCTCCCGCTCTCCCCGTCCCGYCCCGGTTCCCCCGGCCGCTGTCACCCCCCGCCCCGAGGCGGCCGCCCCGCCCGAGCCCCCGCGTCCCCTCCGCGCGGCGCCGCCGCCATGGCTCCCCCGCCCCCTCCCCCGCCTGTCTCGCGCGGCTCGTCGAGAACGCGCCTCCTTTCCCCTTTCTTTCTTCTTTTTTTTTCCCCCTTTCCTTTTTTACTATTTATTTATTTATTTAATTTTTTTTAAAAACCATTTTCCGCCCTTCCGGGCTCGGGCGGCGGCGGCTGCGAGGCGAGGCGGGGCGAGCGCTCCCGCCGCCTCCCCGCGCCCGCCCTCCCGCCTCAGCCCCAGCCCGCGCCCGAGCCGCCCTCACACACCCACCGCCCGCCCGGCTCCGCATCCCGCCGCTCCCAGCATGGTCATCAAGGTCTACATCGCCTCCTCCTCCGGCTCCACGGCGGTAAGCGGCGCCCGGGGCAAACTTGTGCCAGGCGGGGGGCGCGGGGGGCGGCTGGGCAGCGTGGGGAGGGGCCGGGGCAGCCGCGGTCCCCTCACGGCGCCCGGCGCTGTGCGGGCGGTGCTGCGGCTGCCGCCCACGGAAAGCAGCATTTCCTCGGTGAGCCCGCACCCCTCGCCCTGTGCTGGGAAGGCAGAGCCACCAATGTTTGGGGTTTTTTTTGTTGTTCTCGAAGTTCAATTCTAAATGTGTAGCCCATCATTCGGTTTCGATGAGTTCATTCCTCGTTGATGGTGGCAGGCGTGTGTGGCCGCTGTCCCAGTAGCTGCCGATTCTTCCCCTGTGGGAATACTGGATTTCGCTTTTCGTAGCCCCAGTGTGTTGTTGGCAGAGTTCGGACTGCGTTTTTCAAAGGGAAAATAAACAGATACACAGAAATAGCGGGATTTGTGCCTAGGTTCAGGTGTAGCTCAGTGTCCTCAGGATCGTCTGGTTTCTGTTTAATCCGTGTGAGAGATGCTCCGAGGCTGAAATCCGGGGGATTTGGTTGCATGGATGTGCTGGAGAACTACAAAATGCCAGAGACTCGTAAAATGCCAGAGACTCGTTAAAATGCCAGCTATTGCAGTTAATGATCAGTGACTTTTACTGCGAGGAGATAAAAGAGTCTGAGCTGTGGCTGTGTGATGACCTTTTCCTGTCACTGTTCAACTCCGTGCTTCAGGTGCAGGYCCCCAAACTTTGGGAGGACAGCGATGTACAGAAGATAAAAACAAGCCCTCACTGCATTCTCCTCCTTTGCTTGAGTGCAGCCACTGCTCTGTGGGCTTCAGCAGATCAGCCACCAGTTGGTAAGCTTGGAGTGATGGGGTGCAGATGGCACAGGAGCGTGTGCCTCAGGTGTCCCTGCTGTCCCTCCCTTCCYGGGTCGTTTTTGTTAAACTTGATGCCAGTGCTGACAGTGCTGGTGCTAGTGGTGAAAAGATGATTATTTGATGCTCATCTGGGGAGGGTCTTGAAATCCTGAGTGGTTCATTCATTAAAGGGATCCAAAGGGATTTCTGCTGGGTTCATAGAAAATGATCTTCTGGAAGGAAGGCAGCAGATTGAAAGAGTAATCCTTTCTTTCTGATGCAGCTGTTAATAGGTTTCAAGTCGACTGCTTCAGTTGCTATAGATTTTTATCAGTGCCCTCTTYATGGCAGCTATTGATTTCTGTCTGTGTGGTGATACTGAGCTCCAGGGGTGCAACCACTGATCTCAATCCTGACTGTGTTTTCCCAGKTTTAAATTAAGTTTTTAATTATTAGCTTAGCTGTTTCTGCGGTGCTGCCTGGTCCTTGTGTGGGTTGTACGTGTTCCAGTCTGACTAAGTGCTGCCTTTTAGGCTCCTTTGTGCATCCCTGCCTGTGGAATTTCAATGGAGCGTTGGTGTAGTCTGTTCTTTGAGGAATTCGAGCATAAAATGCACATGATTGCCAGTTTTATGAYGTGTGTATATATATATATATAGTATATACATATACTCATGCCTGTGTCTAAAGCTGGAGCAGCTCAAGGGATCTTGTGGTAATGAGCAAGACTTGCACATTCTCAGATTCCTGCGTACACTGAGGGTGTTTCTGTTGGCAGGACCAGCCCAGCACCTCACTGGGTGATGTTTTCTTTCCAGTATAAGAATTTTAATCGATGTTTCAACCTAAAGTAAGACAGAGAGGCACCTCTCCAGAGAAATGTGCTCCATGAGAGTGAGTAATTTTTGTGGCTCTTGAAACTGTTGGTGAGACAGGCTTTGCTTGGAGGACCAGAGGAGCCTTTCCGGGTGCTGAATTTGAAATTACCCACTCCAGGAATGGAAAATCCACATCAGAGGAGATTGCTGCAGAGAGATGGAACAGAGACAAGGCTGTTTGCAGCAAAGTGACTGAACTGGGCAACATCAGCCCTAGAAAGGCTCTCACTCCTGCTAAGTCATCTTTGTACTGCAGTGACACCTGGCAGTGTGTTATTTTGGGTTTTAAAAGGCTAATTGGCCTGAGTAGAAGGAAACCAGAAATAAGTATCAAATCTCCTCTTTCTTGCCCTATTTCTGTAAGCTGAAGAAGCTTTTGTGTGTCCCACTGAAGGGAAAAGGGTTGAGGTTGCTTCACACCTCATGCCCTGGGGCTGTGAGTCTTGRAGAGTGCCCAAATTTTGTGGTCTATTATTGGCAAAGTCCTGCTTTGTTATATGGTATAATTTGCCACATCACAGTATATAAAATGTTTCCCCGAGGCGCTGTTCTCCATAATGTTTTTATTCAGTAGGATGTATCAGTGAGGAAAAAACACTGTGTGAAGCTCATGTCTTAAGCAAAGACATTTTATGAGTGTATTTCAAGGGATTTCTGGAAAGTATGATGATTGATATCTTGTCTGGCCTCCTATTTGAATTTCAACCCCTGATGTGATAGTTACCAGTTTCSTGCTGTGTTTGGAAGTCTTGCTTGGGAAGTTGCCCCTTGTCTTTAATCTTCCTCAACGTGGATGTTGTACTGGGGAGTTGTGGGCTGGGCAGGGACACACAGGGGTTGTAATTACGAAGATGAGGTGAGGACACCCAACGTGGGAATGTGCATGTGGAGCTGCTGTCCAGGAGCCTTCCTGTGTGGTGTACAGTCAAAATGAGCAGTGTTCCTTAGCCTGAGACAGTGGTGGAGGCTACGGACAGAACTGACAGACACAAATGCCACCTTGGGAAGTGCGGGAGCATTGTGGGAGCAGGGACTGTGCTGCAACCTCCTGTTCAAATCCTTCCAGAGGAGAAAGGAAGAGAAGCTTAAGAGTCACTACTTGCTCCAGGTAGAAAGGGATRCAAGGAGGGAAGAAGCTGAATGGCACAAATCCAGTCTGTGATTTTCTCCGTAGGATTTTGGTATTTTGTTGGGTTTGGGGTAAGAGATTGCCCAGCCTCCTGCAGCACCAGAATCCCTTTCTTCCTGGAGGCAGCTGGATTGCCCATTTTATTGATCTCATGTGGAAGGGAACCAGCTGTTTTAAATTCTTCTCAGTCTTAAAAGTGTGCATTTGTTGCCAACAACTGCACCGGTCTTGACTACAGACTTTGTCCGAGGGAATTGTATTTGTCCATCCAACACCCGCCTGCAGTTCAGGGGTATGGCTGAGACTGGAGGCTGTGGCARTGGAATTGCAGTGCCAGCATTGGATGTGGTGTGCTGAGCTCTGCCCTGTGCCACTGCCAGTGCTGTGGGCTGTGGAAACTGCCACATCAAATGTCTGGTGTCCAGACGCTCCTCAGGGCCCGGCGCTTCATCTTTGTGATCTACATCCCATGTTTCCATCTCTCCCAGCTCTCCCCCCTCCCTCGTTTTGATGGCTGTGTGGGTGGTTTTCCTTCCTTGCCTCCTACTGCGACTGCAGCCACGGCAAAAAGGAGAGATGATCTCCAGAGTCAAGAGTCAGAGTCCCATATTACACAGACTGGCTGCTGTTTAACGATGGTTTTAGAGAGGAAAGGAAATTTTAGTTTATTTTTCATTCACAAAGTTAAGGATGTTGAGGGTTCATATTTTTGTTGTATTGTCTTCTTCCTTGGGAAAGGATCTAGGTCTTCTCCTCCCCACCCACCAAGAAATGAAGAGGAAAGTGGCCTATGGTCTGCAGGTGAACATTTGCTTGCAATTACTCTTCTCTTTTCCCAGTGAGGTGCTGGAGAACTTGCTGGTGCTGCTGGGGCTACGCAGCCAGTGGCAAGTGCTTCCTAGAGCATTCTGGGGGAGAACAGCCTTGGAGAAGAGCTGCTGGAAATTCACAGTCTGTGTAACCACCAGCTCTTGTCCCAGTTCAACAGCTTAGGGCTTTGGGAGGGCTGGCGAGGCTGCTTCATCCTTCTRAAGTTTGAATCCTAGGGAAGTAATCCATGGAGAGATGGAGATTGTATAAAAAACTATATTTTGCATTTAAATCTCTCGAGGGCCTTTTTCCTCAGATTATCACAATAAATGCAAATAYTGCCACCCTAAGATAGAATGAGCAGAGTCTGTGTGCTTTGTGTTCGTGTTGTTTGGCTGCTGTGGGGTTTCATGGAATCAGGGAATCGTTCARGTTGGAAAAGACCTCARAGCTCATCGAGTCCAACAGCGGTGCCGGGCCGTGGCAGGAGGTGGCTCTGAGGGGAAGTGCAGCCACAGCAGGGTGGCTCTGTGCACCCAGTCGTTACCAGTGAGTATCACAAGTGTCCCTTGTGCTGCCACGTTCAGGGTCCCCAGCGTGCTGTCCCGGCCCGCATGTGTGTGGTCACATTTGTCACYGGCAGCAGACGGTCAGGAGCAGCTCGTGAACTTCCTTTGGCTGCCTGGCAGGGCAGCTCGTGTGGGAAGAAAACCCTGATACAGATCTTTGGTAAATAGGCTTGTAATATGATGCAAGTGTAGGTAAACCCACATATTGTGGGGGAARTAAGATGCTTCTGTAGTCATAAAAACAATCGCACAGTGTATATATGTTTTTTGTGGTACTCAGCTCATGCAGTTTGGGTGAAAACTGACTYGTTAGGGCTCGGTATTGATTTTTAAACCCTTCTCCTGTGGAAACAATATGCATGGAGGACTTCTCTTGGATACCCAGTGTTCACCAAACTGAGTTTGTCCCAATAAAATGGTAGGAATTGTTCTGAATTAGAGCTCTCGGGATGGAAGACAAAATCCATAACGTGGCTGGAGTGCGGCCGTTAGCTCGGATGTGTTGCATCTGCCTCCTGGGTTGTTTTTTGTAAAGTCATTGTTCCAAACTCCAGATAAGTCAAATATTTTTCTTAAAATATTACATTCAAATTTTTAATGGAGCCAGAGATTAAATTGGCTGCAGTTGTTGCAATAGTTTTAATATATCAAAATAAAAAACATTCTACTGTGCTTAAATAAAACCAGTTTTCTGTCAGCAGGAGAAAGATGGAAAATTACACTCCACAGTTCAAGCCAGGAAAGGCTTTTTGTTGAGAACTTCTCAAGATTGTATATGCAGGTAGKACAGTGTTTATTCTGAGATGGTGCATCAGGCTTATGTCTCTGCTTGGGGAGAAAAGGCAGATTTTGGGCAGAAGCTGGATGCTGTCAGCTTGTGCCGGCTTTCCTTGAACCCTGGACCGCAGCACGTTCTGAGACAGGATCCACACAGCGTCATGTCAGAGCTGAGCACTTGTGGGTTTTAAATAAATATTTATAGAGTTGAGCAAGCAACTTTCCTTGTCCYGGGGCAGTAAAGTTACACTCACAAAATTCCTATAGAAGTCAGTGAATTGGCATCYGTGTTAACAAGCAGAGGGTGCTAAGACTGAGTCTGTGCAAGGTCATTCTTACTCCTCYCAGGAAAGGAAGAATTGGGGAGAGAGGAGACAAACAGAACTACACAAACACTGACAGAATTCAGCTGTTCAAGCTCCAGACAGAATTAAAGTATTCCCCTCTATGACAAAAAGAAGAGTTAAGTATTTGTCATTGCCATACCCAGACAGAGGTGAACTCTGCCTGTTGTTTGTGCTCCTCAGCCTTGGAACCACTGATCTCAGTTCCTGGCACTGATCAGAGGGCTGGAAACCTGAAMCAAATCCACAGCTTATATCAATATTCTGCTGTTCAGGAATGTTTCTGCTCAAACATGAAAATTTGGTGTTAATGCCATTTGTTTAACCCTGGCCGTATGCAGGGGAGACTTTGAGKTTATGATTAAATTTAAAGTGCTTTTGTTGGTCACATATTTAATCAAGCTTGAAAGAGTTTTAACTGTACTGTTTATCTACTACTGTTTGTCCCAGAAAAAAAGCCTCCATCCAGGAGCATGTCCTTCCCAGGACAGCACCTCCAGCTCACTGTTATTTTCCAGCATTCAGAAGGCAGGAGAGTGAGACTGAGCTTTAAAGCACCAGAAAAAAATGTGAAGGGTCAGCATCCAACTGGCCTGACTGAGGTTCGTGCTGTCCGGATACAGCTGAAGTTGTTTTCACATCCTGACTTCCAGCTTCTTCCTGGACTTGGTTTCCCCTGTGAGACGTGGATGTGGTGATTTATTTCTTTAATTAATGAGCTGAAGCTCAGCTTTAATGGGGCTGTTTCCTTGCAGGAATCAGCCTCTCTGGAAATTCTGAAGGCGCTCGAGCGTAAAATTTTAACTATTACCTGTTGTTTGATTGCTGGGGTGTTGGAGTGAGGAGAGGAGCCAAAGGCAGCTGTGGTTTGGAAAAGGATCTCTGGGAAATCTGGGAGCTGCGAGCCATCTTCCGGTGTTGGATAAATGGATGTTGTTCTTTGCTGGGCTTTTTCCCAGCGGATGCGTGGACAGAGACAGAGCAGGGAGGAGAATCAGTGCACTGTCAGAGGAGAAGGATTGCCTCACACCTGAGCTACCTGGAGTATAGGAGGGAGGGTGATCCATCATACTGAATCCCTGGACTTCTACAGAGTGTTGGACAAGAGCTGGCCAGGTTAAAAATCTTTTTTTCAGAAAAAAACTAAGCTGCTGTAGGATAGGAGAAAAGGATTATTTAGTTTCTTTTTTACTTATGTAATTCGTTGCACATGAGTTACGGAGAGCAGATAACAATCAAGATTTGGGAATATACAGGCAGCTTTTACAATATGCAGAAATTACCAGGAGATTCCYACAGAGATATGTGCTGTACTCTAAGCAATCCCAGTGCAAGAATAGCCTGCTGTTGCTGTCCCAGCTGGAAAACTGGGAAGAAACAATCATCGTCCTGTGCAAGAACGAGATTTAAACTCTGCTAAAATACTGTTTAGCAGAGAGGTCTTGGAGCCATACTAGGTAATTCTACAAAAATACAATATTCATGGCCATAAAAAGCCAACAGAATGTCAGGAATGTTTAGGATGGGAGAGGGCAAAAGAAAAAAAAAACCCACTGTATAAATGTGTGGTGGCTCTGTCTTTAGAAGACTGGAATTGTTGTATTTAAATGATACAAAAAAGTGAGAAGAGGGAAGAAAATAGAATGAGGTGATCAGTGTGGGAGGAACAACCAAATAAGGTAGAATTTGTGGATAATAAGGTAGAAGTTGTGGCTGCCCCAGCCCTGGAACCCAAAGGCCGGGTTGGACAGGACTTGGAGCAACCTGGGCTAGTGGAAGGTGTCCCTGCCCATGGCTGGGGGTGGAATGAGGTGGTCTGTAAGGTCCCTTCCAACCAAGCCATTCCATGATTCTGTGAATTCTGCAGTTGTGAAAGAAAGAGCTGAAAAAGTCTGCAATGTGATAGCATCATGTCAGGCATGGGAGAACAAACAGGAAGGGATTATTAATAACTTTGCTAATGGAACAACTGGGGGAGAGCAAGTGAAAGTGGCAGGTGGCAGGTTCAGAGTAAATGAAATGCTTTGTTTGACAACACAGATTTTGTGGAGGAACTGCCTGTCAGAGGATGTGGTGTACAGCAGAAAGTGCATGGGCTCAGGAGGCAGTGAGACAAATTAAGGGGGAAAGTCTATTAAGGGCTATTAAACATAATTACTACACCTCTGACTCCAAACTGTGGGTTCTTGGAGTSTGGGAAGAAAGCTTGATGTGGTGTGGCTCCCTGTGCTCAGTCTGTTGATGTGCTCTTCCCTGGGATCTGTGACCAGTGGAGACAGGATACTGGGGCAGACAAGTGTTGGATCCAACCCAGTAAAGCTTTCTTCTCTTCTTGAATGGAATTGGCTCTGCTCCCAAAATTATGTTAACAGTTTGCTTTAAAAAAATTAAGACCATGTTGTCCAGGAAAAATGTTTGCTGGAAAAGGATATATGTGTGTGTTTGGGATGTGTTGGGTTGGTGTCTCAACATTTCTTACATATGAAACAAGCACTTGGTGATTCCAAGACCAACATCATTGAGCAGATGCTGACACACGCCGTGCTTAGACCATGTTCAGGGTGGGTGTATCAGACACCTCTCCTGCCTTAGGCAGAGATCAAAGTCAACTGGAAAAGCCTGCTGGAAACACCAAACACAAAGCCTTTGGGAAGAAGAATCCCAGTTTTCACATAAACCCACATTTTTATGGGAGTAGTCGTTGCCAGGCAGGTTTAAACAGCACATCTGTATTCACCTCATGGGATCAGCCTCTGGCTGTGCTTATATCACTGGGAGTTTTGCCATGGATTACAGCAGGACGAGATTTTATTCCTTAGGAAATACTTAATGCTGCTTATCCAAGACATTCCTGTGCACATGTTGCAAATGTATTTGGCCAGAGCAGCAGCTGCAGAACAACTGGCAGAGCAGGAAAGGAGCAGGATAACTCTGTGCATGAATTAAAAATATATCCTAAAACATTCTCACTGGACATGGATACAAATGAAGTTCACGTGAAGCTGATTTATGATGAGTAGATGTTTGGTGGTTTTTTTTTCCCTAGACAGGAAATACAATATATGTGAATAGAAAAATAAAGGGGCAGGTTTGCAAATTTCCTTGTTAGTGCCCTGGTAATCCTGATTAAGAACTGGAAATTCCACCCTGTAATGCAGATAAACAAATCCCATGGTTCTGGCAGCTCAGTCCATGGCACCTTTGTGCCTGAGCAATCTTTCCCCACATTTCTGTTCCCTTCCATGACATTAAAACGTCCCAGGAGGTCCTATGAGAGCTTCCCTTCACCTGCAGAGGACTGAGTCGTCTTGTGCATGCTGGGGAAATATCAAAGTAAATCCCTAACGCTAACTTGGGAAATGTTCCTCCCAGGAATTTACACCTGGATAAACTGAGGAGCAGCTGGACAGACAGCTCCGTGTTCCATAGAATGATTCTGGATCCAGGCTGGCAGCTTGGAACGTGCTGGGAGAGCCATCAGCTCCCACTGCCAGCCATCAGCATTAGGCTGAGCCTGAAGAACAGCAGGGGAATGAAGCCATTTTGGCTGCTTGCCCAGGCCTKGAGAACTCCATCCTACAGCAAATAAACAGCTGGGGATTTCAACTTTTAAAAAATAAAATGCAGTGTGTATTTATCTTAGTTTCTGAYTGGGGTAAGGAGATGCTGGCTTGCACTGAGGCAGAAGGAAGCTTGTGGTTTAGAAAAAAAAAAAGCAGATACCATGGTGACAAGAGGGATCTATAAAACCTAAAAAAGTTTTAAGTTTGATAGAGTGGGGAGTTGCAAAGTAGCTCCAGGTCGTGGCTCCAAGGCATGGGCAGCACCCAGATTAGTGCTCCTGCCCTGGAATGGAGGTGGCACTTCCCTTCAGGCTGCAGGGATGCAGGGGTGAGAACAGCCTGCTGATGGAACAACCTCACTGTGTTGGAAAATGCTCCATTCTGTTAATTCCTAGAAAGAGTGACTTCAGGAGACTCCCGAGCAGTCCTGGGAGCAAACCCCCAGGCACTGGCCTGCCTGGCCATGGCAAGCAGAGCTTGGCCAACTCCTGGATTGCTTCAGCTGCCCAAAGCATTACAAACTGCAGTGTGGCCAGTTCTTGTGAGGAGAATTTCTGTCTCCTTCCTAAAGACACAGCTTCTGGAGTTACAGCATTTTGTCCAAGTAACATTAAGAAGGATCTGGGGCCTCCAGGAGGATTCACTTTTGAAATGTCACCCAGGGCAATTAATACCCTCTCAGAAAGCTGCTGCCCACACAGGCTGTGGCCTGCTGAATCTTTCCAGAATGCTTTTGGGATGCTGTTCTACCTCAAGACAGCTTGACTCTTCTTGGAAAAAGGAGGAAAACTTGTATTTAATCCATAGCTTTTTCTCTTCCTTTGTATTATGCTATTAAGRTATTTTAGTTCAGGAAAAAAGCTTTGCTCTCTTCAGAAAATTACTTGGTTTAGCTTTAGAATAGCAGTCAGCAAAAAGACTCCTKTGTTACATAAGATCTGTGGTATATGAATTCTTCAAAGATAAAAAGCAATACACATTAGAAGCACCTGGATCCCTGAGGTCATGTTATATTTCTTCTTAAAGTAGATTTTTATTTAAAGAATAAATGCTGGCAATATAAAGGCAGTGAAACAGCAATTAATGCTGTAAACTTTTAGTCCTGTTGGTTAATTTAGCCTCTGTGTGCTAAACCATACAGGAAATAAAATTTGCTTTTATTGCAAACCACAGGGGCCTCATGCAGAACTGTCTGTGCTTTTAACTCCTTTCCTAAGCAGAGTTCAGCTCCTCAGAGAAGCACAACCAAACCTGTTTTCCCTCTGCCATGCAGRGCTCCTCATTGCCAGCAGAAATCCACAGACTGAAAAATAATTACARGAGCAGCTGTTTCAATAAACCCCCCAAACTGCAGCCCTGTGTGTGTTATCTCAGGCTGCTTCCTGAGAAGTATTCTGGGAGTGCTGGGCTGTTGTGGAGGTTGAAGCCTCAGAAGGGACTGAGGTGGGACCTGTGCTGTTTGTGTCACTTCTCCCAGGGTGTAGTGCACTGTCCTGGGGTCTCCATGAAGCTGAAGATAAAAGGAGAAATAATTCTTCTGGCTTTCAGAAGGAGACTGGCTGAAAAAAGCAGATTCAGAACCTGACAGCAGGGGTGAGGTCTGCACTATCAGGACTTTTTAAAGCTTCCAGAGCAAGCAGTCAGGTGGTCAGTGGCACCCTCAGGGCCTTTCCCTCTGTTTGTCTCAGCCACATTGAAAACTTTGGAGTATTTAGGAATATATCATGTGTCAGATGATTTTCTGCATCTTGTGATACCGAGCCTGACTGTCTCATTGGAGATTAGTGTTCTGTGTGGTGAGTTGCTTTATAGTCGGTGTGCAAAGCCTGTCTGTGGGGCTGGGCTGTGGTGTATTGATACTGTTTGTAGAATCAGCCAGAAATGATCCCTGCAAGTAAATAAGCAGTGATTTGAAAAAATAATTGTTCCTGCTGACTCACAGCTTAGGAAAGGGAGCTCTGAGAGGTGAAAATTGTTCGAAGAGTCTATGACAGAGGTAGCTYGGTCTTAAGGACTTCTTTTTTCTTCCACATAGCAAAAGCTCCCCTTTCCTTGTTTTGTGGCTCAGGTACGAGTGCAGTGAGATGCTGAGGCTGTGGAGACACTAGGAATGCACAGAACAGTCGTGCTGGGAGAATGGGCTATTGCTGGAGCTTCCCTCTGCTCAGCCCCTCTCCGAGTTCCCGTTGAGCATCCCAGGCCCAAAGGGAGAGTGAGCACAAACAACTTCCCCTTCCATCACGGCTATCCCAGCTGGCACTGCCTGGAAAAGGGGACGTGGAGTGGTTATGGAGAGCCCATGAGCTGGCTGATGGGTGGGAATGCTCCCAGGTCCTGCCACTCTCATCTCTGTGCTGTTCGGGAGCTGTTAGTTGGAAACTGGGCTTTGGGAGGAGTGGATCTGTTTGTTTTTATTTAACCCAGCACCAAGGGACATGGAGACTTCCAGGGAAACTCAGCCTGCCAAGCTCCACGTCTGCTGCAGAAAACAACTGTGTGCAATAAATGAAGAGTTCATATTCTGCTGCTGCTTCTGCTTTGTTTGTGGATAACTGAGATAATGGAGCCTGTATTCCGCAGTAGGAAGCTCGCTCTCTGTTGGTTTTGGACCAGATGAGCAATTTTCAGGCTTATGAAAGTCAAATGCCACAAGACTGACTTAGAAAATTGCCAAGGGTCAATTTATTTAGTATTGTAATGGTGGTGTTTTCCTTCGGATGTGCCAATTCCGGGTGCTGCAGTGGTTCATGGAYGGTGTCAGTGCTCATGGTTAAAGCTATGGTTTGCCATACATCAGTGTTTCTTTACATCCGAAGATAAAGGGAAGCTTAGGTGTGGAAGTTTGATTTTGCAACATTTATTCTGGATAACTTCAGTAGTCATAAAGTACAAATCATCCTGATACGTGAATATTTGCATTTGCAAGTCCTCCCYGTTGCTGAATGAAGCAAAAGCCTGTGGCAGGAATGGCCTGAAGCCGTGGTTTGATCCCTGCTTGCAGTCCTTAGTGCTGCTGGGAGAGGCAATCCTGCCTCCCTTGGCTCATTTCTTCCTTTTCCTTGTGATGGCAGAAGAATCCACATGTCAGTGCTTTGAGCTCGTTTGGGGCCTCCAAAACAGCACTGCTGTGTGACTGGAGGAGATTGCCTGGCTCAGACATCCACGGAGCCCTGCCAAAGCACAGCCTGGCACTGACCTCTGCTCCCTGTGACCAGGGACAGGACCCAGGGAATGGCTGAGCTGTGTCAGGAGAGGGTTAGGCTGGATATGAGGGAAAGGTTCTTCCTCCAGAGGGTGTCGGSCACTGAACAGGCTCCCCAGGGAATGGCACGGCCCCGAGGCTGCCAGAGCTCCAGGAACGTTTGGACAACGCTCTCAGGGACAGGGTGGGATTGTTGGGGTGTCCTGGGCAGGGCCAGGGGTTGGACTGGATGATCCTTGTGGGTCCCTTTCAGCTCAGGATATTCTATGATTCTCTGATTCTAAGAAGTGGTGAATCCATGCTCAGGGACAGGCCTTTGGAGCTGGTGCAGAAGATCTCTTTTCATAGCCCTGMTTTATACGGGTTGAGTGTGTATGGTCCCAGTAAAGGAGCTTCCCTGTGCTTCCCTGTCTCTCCTGGATAACCCTGCCTGGACCTGGCACTGGAGGAGGGGAGGTTGGGGAGYAGCCTGTGCAGAGCCCTTAACGAGGATGGGCAGGCTTTGGATGCTGGAGAGCTCTGGGTGTTGGAGTTGGAGCTGCTGCCAGGCACCACCCAGAGACTCCCCAGAGACTCAGGCTGCTTCCCGTGCAAAGTTCATCCCTGATCAAACGCAGCTCCTGCTGGGGTTGTTTGCAGAGGTCACGTGGAGGGAGGGGACACTTGTGCTGCTGTCCCTGCTCCCYGGGCCTGGAGCCCAGCGTGAGCAGAGTGTAGAGGAGTCAGGAATCCTCCRCATTTCCAATCAGACTTTGCTTGTGTAAGAGGACAGGTGTCAGTCTGACACCTCTCCAGATCTGGAACACTTCTCCCAGCATTCRGCACTTGGAAGCTTCATTTGCACTCACTGTTTTCTGTGTTCAGGCTACAAACAGTAGGCAGGGAGGTTTGATGCCTCTGCTGGTACCAGCTCCAGTGCTGCCAGAGTTTTCTGGGACTTCTGGGTTTTAACTTCTCCCCTGCCCAGCTGCTGGGGATCTTGTGTTCTGTGTGCATGGAAGTACAGTGTAAAAAGGTTCACTGCCATCCCGTGAGCAAGTGTCTATTTCTTGGCTGCTGATGGAATGAGATTTTAAATGTTAAAATCTTGCATTAAAAKCTCTGCAAATGGAAGTTTTGGCTGTGTGGGAATTGTTTGGTTTTGAAATCCAGACGAATAATCCCACTGGGCATTGCTGTCACTTTTCACAGAACTTTAAAAAAAGGAAAAAGGGAAGGGAAAATCCCAAAGAAACAGAAAGTCAGTCTCTGGATGTACGGAGAGTCTGTGTTTGGGGAGGGAGTCTTTGAGCAGCCCATGACTGCTGTGGGGAAGAGCTTTGGCATATCCTGACTTGTGAATGACTTTGACTTGGCAGTAGTGACCCTCTGTAAGTATTTTACAGAATGAACAGAAGCATCTACAGCAGAGAGTAGAGGGATGTGTCATTTCTGGCTGTGGTGAGGACACACACTCTGACTAAAGGAGGATGCATGTGATCTGCACGGCCCCCCAGAACACTCTTGGGAGTTTGTACATATCTTGTAGGCTTGAGACTGAGCTGGGCTCTTGGGCAAAACAACTTGGATGCTGCCACTGCAGTCCAGGAAATGCTGAATGAGCAACTGAAAGTGTGTTGGGGAGCAGCCAGGAAGGAGGAGAGTTAAAGGAGAATGCACTGTGTCACCCTTCTTTTCATGGAATCACGAAATATCCTGAGCTGGAAGGGACCCACAGGATCATCCAGTCCAGCTCCTGGCCCTGCACAGACACCCCAACAATCCCCCCCTGTGCCTGAGAGCGTTGTCCAAATGCTCCTGGAGCTCTGGCAGCCTTGGGGCTGTGCCCATTCCCTGGGGACCCTGCTCAGTGCCTACCACCTTCTCCTTGCAGCCAAAAGAGAGAAGGATTTACTTCTGAATTTGGTACTTCAGTAGGAAAAGAGGGATGGGGTTTCTGCTGACAGAACCATTTTCATGTACTGGAACAAAATGTGAAGTTTATGAAAGGGTAGTTTTAACCACTCTTCAGGTGTTGCTGTCGTAAGATGTTCTGTGTTCGAATCCTGGGAACACCACAATAGTCCTTGACAGGCAGGTGTTAAAGCATGGATGGATTCAGCCCCACACACTTGCCCAGTGCTTGGATATTATTTGTTACAAGCAGAATTTGCCTGAAGCTGTGATAGTAACGTTGGTCCTTCAGGTGCCTTCAKAGAAAGTAAACCTAAAAGCCATTAAAAAGTCATCAGGGCTTTGTTAGGCAGTGCTGCTGCTGCTGTTTGCCAGAAGCTGGGGAGATATAAATAAGGAAATGTTACTTGTCCTCCCACTTGACTAATGGATAAAGGAATCTGCTTTTGGCCACTGCAGGAGGGAAGTAGCTAAGCAGATACTGGATGTGCTGCAGCAACTCAGTTCTGACCTATTTGTGGCCTTTTAGTATCTTGTTAGAATTTGACTGCAGTAGAGGTGTGGTGGAATTGCCTGTACTGTGTGTCTGACACCAAATTAATGACACTGAAAAACCCTGCTTGGAACACTGAACTGAAACCCTCCTTGCTGGAGAAGAGAGAAAAGGTKTATTTTTTCTTAACTAATTCCTTGAACTCCAGCAGCAAGTTRGTGATGTGGCAATTGGGAACCTGCTCAGCTGTGCTGGGCTGTGTGACCAGGGGGGCCAGGCCTGTGCTACTGGCTGAACTTCCCAAAGCAGCCCAAGGGAACTCACTGCCAAATCCCCCTGGGGATTTTAATCTCTTTGCACTCTGTCAAAGAGTAAATAAAAGTGAGAGGGAGTTGGGTCCCTAAGGGCCCTCGGCTCTGTTSAGAATCCTGATCCCAGGACTTCAGTACATGGAGGTGACGTTACCTTTCCCGTTTGGTTGTTCTGGTAGGAAAAAACTTGTTGAATGCACAAGGATCTTTGGACTTGGGTGTTGTTGGTGTGGGATTTAACAAGTTTTTAGGCCTTGGGTTATTGAATGAGTGCAGTTACAATGGCATTATAATCCATGAGAGAAGCTTTTATTTTTGTTCTCATGAATCAGCTTTTTCATTTATGTAACTTTCTATGGTTTCTGGAGCAAGTCGTGGTCTTGTTTTGGGAAGTGCAGACTTTGTCCTTTGTTCCAGCTGTATTTTTGGCTTGTGTTCTAAAATCTGGTCTGGGAGGTGGTACCTTATTACTGGCTAAAGCCCTGTTGCAGACAGCCCACRTGCTGCCAGACGTGGTGTAACCTCCAGGTTAAATTGCAAAAAYGTTCTGGTAGCCTGGATTCACCCCTAGCCTCGCTCTTGAGTGGTGGTCCCTTTGCATCCTCTCACCTTTTCTTGCTTTTAAAAAGTGTCTTCCAAAACCACACGTGAGCAGCAGGAATGTGGTTGTTGCTCTCAGTGTGGGCTGGAGCCTGTTCCCCCACTGCCCCAGGTCTTGGGCTGGTGATGCTGACACAGCCCAGGGTCAGTGGGTGCCTGGTGGTAAAAACCATTTCCAAATAAACAGATTTTAAGCTGTTGGGGTRTAACCACATCAAACCAGGGCTGCTGTGGCTGCTGTGCAGGATACATGTGGATATACCATGGGCTTTCCCAAAGGAGGGAGAGAGGCAGTACATATGGAGCCCATCTGGACACTGCCTCATTTCTGGAAAATAAAAAAAAAAAAAGGCAGCACAAGTCCAGCGCGAACTTTTCCAGCCTCCTGTGTTTGATTTAGGTCCTGTAAGTTCATGGTGGTTTTGCTGTGTTTGTCCTGAATCTCATTCCCTCCAGACCAGAAACCAAACATCGGGAGAGACAATGATGGCTCTACTACATGTAATGCTCTGCTTAAAATAGCAGAACAAAGAAGTGCTTCGAGTTCTGTGATGATAATTACCCAGACCTAAAAATAGGCAGATGTTCTACCAGGCAGAGAGGAGTAAGAGTGAGACAGGAATTGCTGGGAGACACCTGGAAAAGCTCTGATCGAGCCAGCTCACTGCTGGAGTTGCCTGCAGGTTCCACCCTCTGACCACCATTTACAGTGGCACCACCAGAACTGCACACTGGAATGTTAAGCTAATATGCGAGGGGGAAAAAATCTGGCTTATTCATACAAATAAAACCAACAAAACCACTTTACACAAAATAAAAAAACCTTCTGGAATATTAGAGTAAACCCAAGGAAAACTGTGATGGAGGCCAGGACCRAGGCTGCTCAGAAGGGAGCCTGGTGCTGTGTGCTGGGGTGGAGGATGAGCTTAGGGGGCCGTCAGGAATCTGTGACATTTAAATCCATGGCTGAGCTGCTGGGCTGTTTAACTCCTACAAATTAGGTTGTAGTGGGAGGAGAAATTCTTAAGCATTTTGCAGCTCATTTGCAAGTATGAGCTTCTGCATTAGTTACTCGGGTGAGGAAGGCAAGGTTATTTTAGAAGTTGGGTGAAAAACACAAAACCCAAACCAACCCCAAACCCCCAATATTTTTTACTCTAATTCCAAAACGTGGCAGTGGATTGTGGCAGTGTGGCCACAGCTCAGCCCACAGGACACCCTGTGACAAGTCAATTTGTSTTGGCAGCACTGGGCATTCCTCATGCTGCCCATTCTTCCAAAGGAAGATCATTTCCTGGGGGTTTCCACCTTGCTGCTGGCAGCCAGGGGAGTTTGCTGAACATTTCWTGCACTGCACTTTTCCCCTGCGTGGAGGCTGGGATGCAGGACCCACGGAAGTGGTGGAGAAGCCCCTGCCAAGTGCCAGGATGGCAGAGCCACAGTCAGCGAGTTTGTTGTTGGATCAAAACAGCAGCACTCAGACTGTAAACTTACTTTGGGTTCCAGTGGTCCATAAATAGATTTCCAAAACATGTCTATTGTCCAACAAGGGATTTATTTATAAACTGAAAAAATAACAAGACTGAAAAAAAACAACCCAAACCCCTTCTTGGCCAGCAACATAGACTGGACTGTTCTCTGTGTGTGTGAACACCAAATGAGATAGAAACTTCAGTGAAGTTCAGTTCCAAAAAGTATTTTAAAAGTGTTTCCCTGCAGTGGGGTGGTGCTGGGCGAAGTTGGCTCTTGGACAGCCAGCACAGTCCTGGCTGGAGCTGAGGTTGGAATGCTGCCTGCTCGCTGGACCAAGGTCCTCCAGCATCATCCCTGCCTCCTTCCTGCTTATTATCTTTTAGTTGAGTTCTTTTTTAAATTGTTTTTTTCAATAAGTAAAGATTTGGAGGAGAAAAAGTAATATCGAGCTTAAAATGTTGCAGCATTTTCTGGAAAGTTTATTCCCACTTTGGAGTTAAAACTCTATTTTTGMTGGACTGATTTGTTGGCAAACATCACCTCTGTGTACTCTTGGCAGCTTTGATGTGGTTTCTCTTGTGTTACTGACATGACTGATGTGAGTTAGATCTAAGAACAGTAAATTGAATTTCTGATGTGTATTTAAGTGAGGGGCAATACTTGCTCACAATTCTACACTCATTTTTATAATGTTATTTYATGCCCATGCTCTATTGAAAGCTTCATGTTTCATGATTGGCTTGAAAYTGGAAAAGAAGGGAATCTTGATGCCCAGTGGATTTTGTAGCACAGCATCACAGCTGGGTGGTGAGACTTCGCTTAACCACCAGTAATGTGCCATAATGCTGTTTCTGTCTCTGGAACTGACACTGAGAGCCAAAACAAAGAGAAAATAGATTTATTTCATYAAATGTTCCTTTCAATATTATCTTGGGAACATCAGCAAGAAGTAAAACATTTCCACTCGCCTCAGGAATTGTTTTTCTCCTGTGTGTGTCCAGCAGGGAAACCAGGAGTGTGTTTCTGTTTCTGGGGTGGGGGTAAAGGCACCTGTGAGCAAGACTGGCTTTTCCCAGGGCATCCCTGTTTCCTAGGAAGGCAGTGGGGAGCTCCAGAGGATGCAGCCCTTCCTCCCGACAGTACTGACTTCACCTGCTCCCACCCCTTTGTCCTTCCATCCCTCTGCTTCCATCCCATCTCCATTCCAGGATTTTCCTCTCATCACTATTCATGCATTTTCCTCATTCCCTCTGCTCTGGCCCACAGCCCCTTCCCTTCCTTACAGCTGTCCATCCATCCCTATCCTTGATTCCTCTGTTCTTGTGCTTTTGTATCTCCATAAATCCTCCTGCCCCACCAGTGCTGGTCCCGAGGCTCAGGACTCTCCCCAGCTCCTGCGCTGTCTCTCGGCACATTCCCAGCTCTCCCCTGGTGCTCTYGGCCCTGCAGGATGTGTCAGGAGCACTCGGAATAAACAAGGATTTTCGTGTTTGCCAACTGCAGTGAGCTGCACTTCACGGGCCAGAATCACTTGAGACATGACAGTTGTTTCCAGAGGCCGAGGTGCGGGGTCTGGGAGGGCCCTGGCCGCTGTCCATGCCTGCTTAGGCAACGGGGAGAGGTTTTCTGGGAAGCGAGCACTGTGCGTTGACAGGCGCATCCCAAAGAAAGGCTCCTCGCTCCTTCCCAAACATGGGCAGCAGGAACCATCTTCCAGGCTCTGTCCCAAGGAGAACGTGTGCCCTTTGAGGAAGACAAAACACCCTGAAGCAGCAGCAGACGTCTCCTGCTCTATTTTCGGCCCTTCCTTCCCAGTGCTATTCCACTGCCTGAGATTAATGGAAGTTTGCTAAACAAAATCCYATAAAATAACAGGATCTGGCAGCTCAGTGTCCGTTCTGCCCAGCAGTTGGTGCCCTGTTTCTGTGGAGCATTTGGTGCTCTTGTGTAAGGGCTCGTCACCATGGCCGTTGTGTGAGGAGCTGGAAGGAAAACATTGCTGTTTAATCTTCCAACTTTTTTTTGTCTGGCCACAAAACGAGGGTGCCAGACTAATATTCCTCCTACATCAACACCGTCCTTGCTTTTCTCTAGAGCTCCCTAGAGAATTACCTTCTTTGACCACAGATGGTCTGAGAGCAACACAGAGACCAAACCTTCCAATGGTGCCTTTTCTAGCAGAAAAAAAATACATTTCCAGCTTTGCCAGCTCTTCAAAAACAAGCGGAGCGGGTTGTGAGCACCCTTTGGAGCCCCAGTCGTCAGTTTGGGATGTGGTTGTACCTCCTGGAGCCGAAAAAACAACCCAGAGACTGTCCCACTGTGAGATGCTGGGAGGGATGTGAGGATGTGTGTGGCTGAGAGACAACCTTAATAGTCAAAATGATTAAGAAAATAAAGTGACTTCTCAGGAGATCAAAATGCTGATTCCTGTCCAACACAGAACTCTTTCTGTTTTACGTGGCAGAATGTATAGGTTAATGGTAGATTGGGTAAAAGCTTGGTTTTCTTTAATTCCTTAGTAATTCTGGGACATCTCAAAGTGTGTTCTCACTAAGAGTGGATTTTAGACAAGTTAAGGATCTGAGAGTGATAAAAACTACCTGGATCTGTAATTTAGAGATGGTAAAAAATTATTTAAAATGTAACTGGTTCAGGGACAAAAATTTACATTTACTACCAGGTCCTACTGACAGAGGACTTTACAATTCCAAAGACCTTTCCCTTCTTTTAGCCCTGCAGAAGAGTTCATGAAGGAAGTGCTCCCTTTTTTTTCCCCTCTGAGCTGTACAGCACAACGGAGAAAAGCTTCCCCTGCTCCTCCCTCCTGCTGTTAGAGGCAGGCAAAGAAACCTCTTACCCAAACGTCTGAGTCTGCAAGGATGTTTTTATACAGCCTGTACACAAATTAATTCCTCGGGGCGGTATTAACTCCTCCGGTTTTATTTATTTTTAGCCCTGATGAAAATTAGCAATATCCTTGTGTTTGAGGGTGCTCTCACGGCGAGTCCAGCGGCTCCTGTGCTGACGTGGTAGGAGGAATTACGTTGGCTTTGCAGCCCTGGGCAGGCAGCTTCCCTGCTGGAGCTGGGAGCGCTTTTCCCTCCATCGGGAGAGCAGGATTGATCCCTTTGTGCTACACTCAGCTGCACGCACCCCTCCCGAGGTCTGCTTAAACCTGGCCATGGACAGAGCAGCTAAAGGACGCAGGGGATGCTTGAAGACGCCCTGTTTGGATTTGCCGGGCTGTGCTCCCCAGCCCGCACCCTGCAGGGCAGCGCTCTCCCCGCTCCGTTGCCCGTCCCGGCGCTCCGGGCCCGGCCGGGTGCCCGTGGGTGCGGGGCTGTGCGAGCCGGGCCACAGGCTCCATATTTGGCTCGGGGCTGGCTGGCCCTGACCCCGCCAGCTCCCTTTTCCCGTGGCCGTATATGGAGAGGCTGCTCCCGGAGCTGGGGCTGACCTGAGTTAGCACCAGCGCAGCATCTGTGTGAAACGCTGCTCTGGTGGCACCCAGCTCAGCAGGTTAGAGCCAGGCCTTGGGCTGGGTTTGCAGTGAAGGAGGTGATTTGAAGAAAACAAACTTCCCATTAAATTCCATTTTTTTATTGTTTGCCAGGATGTGCATGGTTATAATCTCCTTTATGGTGGTAGAGTCATGCAGAGGGAGAGCAGAGCATAAGCAGAACGTCTCTGTGTCRGGAAGTCAGTAATTCATAATGACAGTAATAAAAACCACCTTTCCTGTGCAGAGCCAGCACTGTGTTTGCTGCACAGATCCTGCTTTTCCCTTGGATGCTGTGTGAGTGCACAAGGATGGGTGGCATCAGGTGTGGGACCTCAGCCAGCCTCCCTGACGTGAGWGAGGATGGGGATGTGGTGCCACAGCTTTCAAGAGACCTGCCCTGCTGACACTCAGGACACAGTGGAAGAGGGTTTTTTGTCCAAAAAATTATAAGCCAAAATTGCTTTGGGATCTTACTGTTCATGAGGACTCAATGAGATCTCTTTTGGCACCAAGGTGGACAAAAACTTGGACTCTGAGAAGGGTGGGGGGGTTCAGCCTTGTGTTTGAGGGTTTGAGCTTCCAGGGGCACAAGGAAGCAGTTTGTACCTCGAATGTGCCTCCAGCAGACTCCACTGCACCTGAAAAAACAACGTTCTCCTGAGTTAACTGTAAAGTCCAGCCAGTGCAAGGGCCCTGCTCAGCCTCTGCTTTCAGACACCTTTAAGGCACAACGCTCACAAGTGTGTAGGGACAGCATCTTTAGGCTTCAGGCTGTTCAGTTATGTAGGAGCCAAGCCAGGGCTCAGATCTGACTCTTCAGAAGATACTTTTTGATTCTAAGAATTTTCTTACCACTTCCATTTTCAGCCTGGTTTGCACCCCCTGGTTTCTGCACCGAACCCCAGAACTGCATCAAAATGGTTTGACTGATATTATTTGCCTTCTCTCCCCCCTCCCTCTTTTGTGACAGATTAAAAAGCAGCAACAAGATGTGTTAGGCTTCTTGGAAGCCAACAAAATCGAATTTGAGGAGAAGGATATCGCGGCCAACGAGGAGAACCGGAAATGGATGCGGGAGAACGTCCCCGAGGACAGCCGGCCGGCGAGCGGGAACCCCCTGCCGCCCCGGCTCTTCAACGACAGCCGCTACCTCGGGGTGAGGCTGCTCCCAGCTCTGCCGGGGCTCATCCCCCTCACCCCAGCTCTCCCTGTGCTCATCCCGCTCCTCTTCCTCACTGCCACAGCCTGTGCTTCCCTGCTGTGCTCGGCAAGGCAGGGCTCGCCCAGGTGCAGTTTTCCARCCAGTGGAGGCTGTGGAAGGTGTTAGACGTTTCCCCCCCTCTTGGGTTTTTAATAATAATTGATTCTTGAATATTCCAGTCACRCCCTAGGAGAGAGCAAAATGTGTACCTCTTGATTCAGATCCCACCTTGCAGTGTATATATAATTTTTTTTCCCCATGGGTTTTTTCCGCATCTGACGGCTCTGGAAGTTTCCAGGTTTTTTTAATCCTCGTGTTTCCCACGATTGTGAACTAACACCTCACAGAAATCTGGCCATGTTGCACCAACCCCATGTTCTGTAGCAATTCAGAGATCTGTTCTGCCCATGTGGGGTTTGCCAGTACACGTGGATCCCCGATCATACGAAATTATGTCTGCCATGATCATAAATCAGTTTTCTGATCCTTCTTGGGGTCAGCTCTGTGTGCTACTTGCACARGGGAGGCTGCTGTGGTTCACTTACTGCAGTGCCTTGGACAGATTAAAACTCMTGTTGCAAACACAAATCCTACTTGTAATTATTTTAATGCTTGATCAAAAGTAAGTTGCCCTGCAGTACTTGCACTCAGCAAGCCATGCTTGAATGATTATTAGATTAACTGTTAGTTTTATTTTTAAAACTTAATATCTTCTGAGCAGAGCTCACAGTGTGCATTCCTCTGGTCCTTTTGAAGTCTGGTTCTGACCTGCAAAGTCTGTAAGTCAGGACCTGCCAGTTCTGGACCTTTGTGAGATGATTCTGTGCCTACTGAAAGAAATCATTCTCAATGTGCCAGGAATTTTTCTTGCTTGTAATAGAAGCAGAACTTGAAACAATATCCACAGTGAGCTCTTGTGCCATTTGGCTCTCAGAATTTTACTGACTRTGGTTGTGACATGGGAAAAGTTTGATTTGGACTGACAAATGTAAGAATCAATAGTTGTCTGCAGCTAAAAGCTGAGAAGGGGCTGGTCACAAGGTTCTTGCTATGGGTTTATTTCATCCCCAGAATTTTGAKTGATGTCACTTTCAACTTTTGAAATTCAGTCAGTTCGTTTTGCAGGATTTGAGTTGCTACAGTTCAGCTTTCAGGAAGGTAAAAGTTAACTCTGTGCTCAGAATTTGAGCCTCTTTCTGTCTTTATCTGATGCCTCTCAAGCATGAAGTGCCCTGTTTGTTCCATCTGATGCAGCACAACTGGCAGAGGAAAGAGCAAATTGACTTTCTGGCCCGTGCACAGCAGAGAGGCTGGAGCCGGAGATGCTGTGCAGGCTGGCGTGAGCCCTGTTCCTCAGGCCCAGCAATTCCTGTCCTKGGAGATGCTGTGGAGCGGGCTGAGGAGCTATGCACCAGCAAGATAAACAACCCCTTTGCTATCAAGCAGCCCCAGTCCTGTCACCAGAAGGGCTTCAGGGAGGATTTACTGTAATCATACACATTTTTATCAAACTGGCACGCGAATGCTGCGTGTGCAAATTGAGCAGTAATTTGATAGCCCTGAAGTCCAGGCTGCTGGAATGTTCTGGTCCCTGTACTTTGTTCTGTTCCAGCTGCAGCAGCCTTTGCTCAGAGCTGCCCCTCTCTGCTCTTTTCAAACAGCAGTTGCTGTTCCTTAGGCTTTTGCCTATCAGAGAGTCAGGAATCCAGAGCAGCATGCCCTGCACAGCAGCTCTCCCTAAYTCCAGCCTGAGACTGAGCTGCTGCCTGCCTTGGACTTCCCAGCCAGGACTCCTGCATCCAAACATTCCCCAGGAGAGCTGGAGGAGGCTGGTAATATGCATTAGTTAAAAAGGGAGAGCAGGAAAGTCATAGGACTGATAGGTGCTGAGTTCAGAAGTTGGAGTGAGGGAATTGTGTGGTAACTCRGACAACAGTGAGCTCGCACAAACCTTCTGGGTTCCTTTGGTTGGGGTTTGGCAACTGGTATTTGTTTTTACTTATTTATTACCTCAATTTTCCTGGGAAGTGTCTGTGTGTGTGCTTAGGGCATTTGTAGTGCAGCGTGAGTGAGCAGTGCCACCCCATTGCCTTTACTTGCACAGACTAATCCTTGGTGGGAAATGTGATGGGAAARGTGCACTCTCAGTGTAAAGGTTTCAGTTGAACTTTTCACAGGTTTAAGAGTGCAGTCCACAGTTGCACAGTTCCATCGCTAATCAGGAATTAGCAATGGCATCTGGGAATATCAGGGTTTCTCATGACAAGGGCCAGGCTCAGCTGCTCCTGCAGGAGGGATGTCCACCCCAGGCAGTGACAACACCTGCSTTTTACATTCAGCCACAGGAAGCTCAGTGTGGGTTTGCCCAGTGTGGGTTGGGTGACACCCCAGACTGAGCTGAGATTATTTCTGACCATTCATTTTTCTGCCTTTTGTTYCCCTCCCTCCTGCCACGGTGAAGGACTACAATGCTTTCTTCGAGGCGCGGGAGAACAACGCCGTGTACGCRTTTCTGGGCTTGACTGCACCTCCTGGGTCAAAGGTAGGTGAGCTCCTCCTCACAGTGAGCCCCAGCCTGTGCCTTACACCTCCTCATCTGCCCACAGTAGGTTATGGTACCTGTCCTGTCRTTGCCCCCATCGATCTACCTGTGAATACTCAGTCTCCAGAGGCTCTCAGGCTTCACCTTCAAAAGAGTAGCTCATATTTACACTGAAGAATGCATAAGAAATCTAGATTAAAAAAATTGTCCCAAAATCAAAGAATGTTTTCAATTCAGTGAAAAAATGTAATTCGTGTGAAATTTTTAGGAGATTTTTCTACTAGAAAATCCCTTGAAACTGGAGCCACTGTTTCTGAAATAACATGGTCTTGCTTCAGAGTCAATTTTTCCTCTAGCTTGTTATCCAAAGCTTGTTTTCCTTTGCCAATTACAAACTGGGCTGCTGCTTTGCGGATGCAATGGGCTGGAATTCTCCTTTTGATTTTGATAGGATGGGACAAGCCTGCTTTATACGTTTCACTTGACAGCAGCAGGATCCTCCAGGTCACTTCCAGCTTTCTTGTTCCAGTGGATAAACACGCCGTTCCCTTTCAGCTTTGCTCATGTACGAGCCGAAGGTCGAGCTGTGCATATCAGTAAGAGACCTAATTTTAAAGGTGGATGGTGACCCAGGAGCAGCGAGCACTGCGGGTTGTGGGGCAGACTGAAGCAGTTTTGGGAGCCAAATTTCCAGCTGTAGCTCCACTGATGGGAATGGTGTGATGAGGAAAAACTGCCTCGTGCAGAGCTGCACAGAGCAGAGCCTGGGATCTGTGCCCCAGCATCTCCCACCACCAGCATCAAACCAGCTGCGCACAGTGCCACARTCCTGGTGAAGTTCCTAGGAACATCTGCACAGCAGAGTGTGCAGGATGGAGCCAGGGAGCCAGGAACCAACCCTAAGACTGTGGGATGCAGGGAAATCGTGCCTTTCCCCTGGCAAGTGCAGAGGTACCGGAGAGCAGCTGCTGCCATAACAAATCAGGTCACCTGTCTCGGGAACGTGGTGAACGTCGCTGCTTCCCAGACCTGCAGGCTGGCAGGAGYAGCCAGCATGGCTGGCAGGAGCTCTGCTTCTGTCCTAAGGGATGCTCCAGTTCTGTCCTCACCTAAGGAAAAGGTGAAATTTAAATAGGAGGGATAGAACACAGTTGTACTCTGCTGAATTTCGATGTTGCGTTGGGCTGGTGATGATAAATAACCTTTGCAGAAGTGACTTGCACCCCCTGCATCCTGCTCTGGGGCTGACTGTGGGAAGCCCTCCCACCATTAGGATGCCCAATCAAGTTGGTTGTCTGCTGCTGAGGAGGGTACACGGATTTGTAGGTGCTGAAGTTGGCATTTCCAGCATAGCCGCGTGCAGCTTGGATATAATGCTGTAGGGAATGACRTGGCATCTGCAGAAAATGGCAGGAGCCTGGGAGCAGCCTTGGCAGGAAACATCCAATCAGTGCCATCAAGAGAGATTTGAGAAGTTCTTTGAACACAAAGGTTTGATATTAATGCTAAACAGGAATGKCTCAGAGTGAGCATGGAAAATCCAAGTAACTATTTTCTGAGCCCCMGTGGTTTGGTCTGTGCTTTGGATCTGCAAACTGGGAAAGGCTGGCCTTCAGTGCATCCTAAATGTCCCTACTTCAAGCARTATGGGTGGATTTTAAAGGGAGAGGATTTTGTGAGTTAAAAGCTGTGCTTAATTATTTCTTTATTAAGGATTTAAGGACTGAGAGGATGTTCAGTGAGGGGCCTTGAGGGAGAAATAAGGAAAAATATAAAAGAGGGACAGTGACAAGCCTGGAAAGCTGAGCCTCTCCCAGGTTACTTGCAGGACTACGCCCAAGGAARTGGAGTTTGGCCTTCAAGAAAAATAGGTTTGCAGGTTACTTGTACCAACCTTCCTGGGCATGAGRGAAATACCAGGAATCCTTTCCAGCTTTCCACTGCCTGTTCTGAAGAGAAGTACTTTGTCTTGCAAAAAAAAAGAGCAAAGCGTCACTACAGCAGTGCCCTGGGCTGGTTAATGGAGTTGTTACAAAGCCAAGGGAATCTTCTCCTCTTTCTTACCATTCAAAGAACCACTTGTCCTTTAGAGAATATTAAACATGCTGCTTTTTTCCAGKCTTTGGAGCTCTTTTTGATCTTCCTTTCATTGCTCACCTGCCTTTTGTGCCGCGGATGGCCGGGATGTCCCCAGACATGGAGTGGGTGCAGAGTGACATCCCAGCCCTGCTCTCTGACCCGTGACAGGCCAGCAGAGCACAGCACGGGCCAGGAGCACGGCAGCTCCAAGCCAGGCTCTTCTCACGCCCTGAGTTCAAAGGCAGGATGAGGGCAAATAGCCAGGAAAACCACAGTGATCCAGCACGTCCAAGATAYGGGAGATGCGCGTGGCACTTCCTGCCCTGCGGGCTGGGGTCACCCACTGTGTCTCCTCTCCTAAAAACCTTACAGACTTCTTGGAAATTCCCCTCTTAGTCCTTTCTCCTCTTGTTTTTTGTTTGTTTAGCAATGCTGGCTCATGGTAACAATGATAATGAGTCTGTTATCTTGAGTATTTCTATGCAGTCACAAAAGCAAACAGCTCCATTACATCAAAGGTGAGTTTGGCAGGTGTTGAACTTTGTCCTTTCAAATAAACCAGGCTGTCCCCACTGAGGACACTGGGAATTCATCTSATTTATCTCCTTGTAGGTCATGGTGCTGCTAGCAGGTAATTAAATTAATCTGCAGTCAAAAGTACACTTGCAGAAACCATCCATAAGGAAATTCCTTTTGCTTTTCTTCTGTTGTCATTCTGTTTCCTTTTGTGATCACCTTACAAAGGCTGAAAGAAGACTGAAAAATGCAGGTTATTGTTTTATAATGTTCCCTCTGAAACATACTGAGGAAGTACTAACGTGCAATTCTCTTTCTGCTGTTTCAGGAAGCTGAAGCACTGGCCAAGCAGCAAGCGTGAATTTCAACTGCCTTAAATGTCTGTAAAGGGAATTTCCACAGCTTTTTATAAAATAGTCCAACTGTCTCTGCTTCAAGAAATGTAGATGTGATTTCTAACATTTGATTGGTGCTTGCAGCATTCACTGTACGTAACACAAATTGAACACAAGATGGAAATGGGAATTTCAGGGTAGGGAGCGGCGGGGGGTTCTGATGGAAGCTGAAGCAATCAGACATGAATGAGTTACATTTAGTTTAAACTGTCCTGGCAATTCATCCATTTTGTGTAAACTTAAAAGAAACTATTTTAGTACTAATAATACAGATGGGTTTTACGTAGAGATCCAACTATTTAAACTATGGAAAACAGCATCTAAAACCTCGTCAGATACTAATTTAGTGCCTGAGTTGCCTCAAAAATGTTACTGAGTTACACAGTAATTTTTCAGTGTCTTTCCTGGTTTCAGATGAATTTGTAGGTGGTACTGTGTAGTTTAACCCTTGTAGTCACTTTGGAAAGTTGTGTTTGTCTTTTGTAGAATGGATATTTAAGGTTTGTATTGTTACACACTGTACAGATGATAAAAACCCAACAAACTCCATGTATTTCTCATCTAAGTGATCTGTGTGGGCTCTTTGGACAAAAAGGGAYGTGGGCAATGGACACAGGTCCCTCACAGCTGCCTAAGCACGAGCAATGACACATCTGGGGCAAGATTCAGTGTTGCAAACAAGCCAAAACGGCCAGAAATGGCATTTCCTTACCTGTGTAAGGGTGAAAGCCTTTAATGTATTTCTCTACAAAAATACCAGTTCACACAGCTTAGAGCATTAAACATCTCACTGCATGTTCAAGTAGCCATTAGGTTCCTGTAGTATTTTTTCAAACGAGGAAATAAATGTTTGAATAGCAAAAACTCTTGTAATTAAGCGAGACTTCTTTTTTTTTAAGGTTTAAAAACTTCATTTGCATTGTTATTGCCATATCATAAAGCTATTACAGGAATTGCAAATCCATCAGTGTCTTGTATGGGTGTATTATCCACGTGCAATATTAACCTGTGTGTATTCCCAGTGCTCACGAGGGAGCCTGTAATTCCTGGCTATATTTTAATTCCTGATTTATCATTTTGGGAGCCTGGGAGCAGTTTGAAGCTTTTGCTTACAAAAGCAGCATAGTATCATGAGGCAGAGGGATGGATGGATGTTGCCTTACCTTAAAGATTAACACACACAAATGTGCTTTTTATTAACAGGTTTTGTCGGGAATTACTGAAATTCTGTGAAATTTGAGATCTTTTGGGGATGGAAGTTTGGTTAAGTTTTAAATCCAGCATCATAGTTTTGTTGTTCACKATGGTTTCATCTTTCTGAACAAGGTGGTTTTTCTTTCTTAATATTGGCTGAATCTTTTTCTGTGTCTAAACTCCTGCTCAAGTTTGGGAACTATGGAATTCTAAAAGTCTGGTGAGGAAAGTGGGATTTGACACACAACTCTCTGTACCCACACCAGTTTGCTGTGTTTCCTGTGCAAGTCTGGTGAGTTACAGCCATTATTTTGGAGAAGCTGTAATTAAAAGTCGCTGCCAAATTCTGTCAGTTCAGCGACCCAAAACACTCAGAAACGAGGTCAATCCCTGTCTCAACGGTCAAGAAAATTGCCAAGTTTAAGAAAGCAAAGTCACTCCCCTCGTCTGTCCCCCCCTGCCATATGGGAGCGTTCAAACTGTATCAGCATTCCTAAGGCAGCTCTGGTGAGCCAGGCTGAATTATTCCTTTGTCCGGGGAACAAGGCACCAACACAAACTGAAAATACCCAAAATCTCTTTGCTGTGTGTGTAAAACTTGAGTTTTTTGATGCAGATCTCTTGCATGACTTTAGGAGTGCCAGGAATCTGTTACCTCTGTGCTGGTTTTCTGTTTCCATGGGTGCAAGAACTGAATTTGTTCTTTTCTTTCTTATTTTTTTCCTATGTAGAAAGCAGGCATTGAGGATTTAACCTGTATATTAACCATTCCTGTATCATTCCAATAAAGTTGGTTTAGAACACTTTCGCACACCACGACTTGTTTGTGTGTTTTGTTCACAGTTTGAAGTTGAAACAAGTGGAGTTTTCAGATGAAAATGCTGCTTTTTAAAAGTTCAGGATTTATACAAGTTGAACATCATGGGTCCACTGCTGCTGTGGGCTGGATCTCTCRCCTGTTGCAGCTAATGGGATTTAAYTACCAAATGGGATGTAATTTAGGATACACCTACCCAAAACCGTGTGTCAAGGTTTGGGTTATTTTCCCTCATTATCCTGCTTTCCCAGTCATTCCCCAAGGCAGGGAGAAGACGGAAGTAGCTGGGGCGCAGCAGCTGCTCCCACGCTCACAGAGCTCACCCAACCCTCCCCTGCTTGGTTACAAACTCTAATTAATTGACTTTATGCTGCTCACAGCAGGGAACGGTGGCATTTCATATTTGTGTTGCCACAGGTGGTGCAGGATAAAGTTTAAACTAAAGCTTCACTTCTACCTTCCCCGTTTGCCTGGTGATCAGCAGGTACCTCCTCAGCTTTACCTGCTGAGGTTTTGCACCACCTGGAAGATCCACAGAGTTCCAGAAATGACATTCTCTGCCTCTGGCCTACCCTGGGACTTGCCCAAATTCCAGACTTCAGCTCAYATCCCTGGAGGAAACCAATAACCTGATGCTTTTAAGTGGTTTGTAACTTTTACAGGATCAGCTTCTGTGTGAACAACTAAAGCACAGCCAAGAACCATCAGTCACAAGATGCCTTTTCAAGGTGATTGTTGCTTGTCTCTCACACTTATCCTGTAGTGTCTTAAAACTGGTCCGTAAGATGGGAAAAGGGCTTTGGATGCCATTTCTAACTTGCARTGAATCCCGTTTACTTTCCTTGTGTATCCACTCCACTTGTACAATCCAGARAAATCGCTGCTTTTCTTGGTTTTTTATAAAAAACTCTTAAAAATCCAGTTGTTATTTATTAACATAAAGCTCGATACAGTTTTCCAAAATCTTTAAAAACCAAGTCACACGTGTGCAGACAACGTGTGACAACTTTACCTGGACCAGGTTGCTCAGATCGTCATCCCATGGCACAAAGAAATCATTCCCAAGTCCTTACCTTTTAGTGAGCTTCCTGCAGAAATATTCTTTGACTTACCCGTATTATGTGATCTTAGTAAAATGTTTTAGATGGAAAGGTTCATTATGAAAATTTTGAAGTTTACTATTAAAAATTTTGGTCTTTATTGGTAAACTTTTGGAAATGCAGAAGGATTCTAGAAGTCGAGGTGATGAAATTGCTGGATTACTACAGGTGAACACAGTAGTGAGTATTCAAAATACATGTATTTAGTACAAAATACATGTATTTAGTGTGTTGTATTTATGAAGTGTCGTAATTGGCCCTCTATACATTGTAGTAGTAATATATAGTAATTCCTTATGTGTGCACATATATTTTTATATATGTTTTYATATATATTTATTTCTACAAATGCACAATATAGCAATATGTAATCCCCATATACTATAATTTCTTATAGTAATTCCTCCTCACAGGTTGGTTTATTGAAGATACAATCCAGAACTTAGCGATTTCTTTATTTTAAGTCTCCTGGTATTTCAAAATCCTTAAATAAAAGGAAACCAGCACATCATTAATACAATCTCAGCAGCACTATAATTCCCATCTGGCKTCAGTTCCTTTCTGAGCCCTTTCTCTGCACGCGGGGCAAGTTATTTTGTGTTTATACAAAGCGAACTGGATCAGACACCCTTCTACAGCCAGGACCGTGCCCGACGTSCCGCCCGGCCCCGCTGTGAGGGGCCAACATGGCGCCCGCGCCCTCAGCGCCGCCGCCGCCGCGCGCCGTTGCTGTGGTAACCAACGGCCACTCAGCGCCCGAGGCGGGCCTGCCCCGCCTTCCTATTGGGCGRTGCCGCTGTCAGTCAGCGCTAAGCCCCGCCCCGCCACTACTTAAACCGCGCGGGCTGAGGGTGGCGATGGCGGGCGGGTCAAGTAGTGCGTGAGAGCCGGCTGTGACACGGAGCGGGTGTTGGGGTGAAATGCTGCCTTTTAGAACGGAAAATGAAGGGCTCGCAACAGCTCTGCTTAGGGAAAAACTGCCGACATAAAACGTTTTAAACCRGTCAATGTCTGCTTCATGTTTACGTGCGTGCAAAGTACACAGCCTGTGCTGAAATAAAGGACTTGGTTTACGTGCTTCCGTAGTTCATGTAATATCACTGAGTGTGATAGTATTTATTTTTTGCATATATGAACGATACTATAATAGTAATTTTTAATTATTTTTCAATACGTATTCTGCTCTAAATTCTGACATCCTTGCCTTGCTRTTTCTCCTAACTGCAGTCTGTGCTCAGCTTCTGAAATAACTTCGGTTCTATCTCGTTCTGATTTTATTTTTGTAAATATAAGGAAATTTCTTTTTGGTAAGATCTTACTGAGAGGAATACATCCATATCCTTGGATATTGATGCATTTAACACCTGAATCCCAGAATGGTTTGGGTTGGAAGGGACCTTGAAGCTCATCTAATTCCATCCTGTGCCCTGGGCAGGGACACCTTCCCTAGACCATGTTGCTGGGTATGAATGAAATGGAAGTTGACTTGGCTTTAATCACTCCAGACAAATTACCTGACTTGATTTTTTCTTCTTCTCTCTGTTACTTTTGTGTTTTGTTGAAACAGCTGCACAAAAATTCCAGCTGCAGCTGGCACTAATTACAAGCTTGGCGAGGTTTAAAACTACTCGGAATTTGATCCACCCTGGTTCCTGCCCCCCCAAGACTGCGGGCAGTGACTCTGCTGGAGTCCCAACCACACCTTCTGTGCAGAAATTACTCATGGAAAGTGATTAAAAGTCAAGTAATTTGGAATAGCTTTATAATATGAAATGAATTTTTTATATATTTGGAGRGAGTAAAAATAGCTTTTATTCTGCCTCCATAAAAACTGAAGTCTTTTGTGAAATACAGGTGAAAAGGAGGGAAGAGATGCAATTTTAGAGACTCCACTGAACCTGAAGTATGGCCAGAATTACTCCAAACCTAATTTCTAAAGTRCAACATGACTTCCCACTGACAGGGGGCAGGGTTAGATGGGATGTTAGGATGAAATTCCYCCCTGTGAGGGTGGGGAGGCCYCATCCCTGGAAGTGTCCAAGGCCAGATTGGACAGGGCTTGGAGCAACTGGGGATAGTGGAAGGTGTCCCTGASCCTGGCAGGAGGTGGCACTGGATGATCCTTTGTGTCTTGCTCCTGTCATTAAACAGTGTCTCTTTAGAATCTTTTGTCTAGTACTTAAAAGAGAATCAGCTTCTGATTTATTGGGGTTTTTTTTAATCTTCTGAGAAACAGGAAATTTGGAAAAGACGTCAAGAGGAAACKTCAGACTGTCTGTGGGCTGGCATGGACGTGGCTTCAGCTCGAAAATGACACCATGGGGCACCTCAGCTGTTCCAGAGGTAATTTTGAGCCCCCAGAARGTGGATTTGGTCAATGAGCAGCACAATTGTGCAGAGCTGTCCRGAGATTGGCACATTGTCCTATTTGCATTTTACAGACACAGGATATTTCATCAAAATCCCGATGAAAGGAAGTTGCCAACTTCTTCCCCATCGGGGGCTCATCACAAGACTCTAAATTTGGCTACGTGTTTGCAGAGGGGAAGTGGTGCAAGTCCACAGGTCAGCTGAGCAGCACCGACCTCCTGCCCATGGAAGCGTCGGTGGAATTCGGTTCCGATTTCGCTCCGCCCGGAGCAGCCCTGACCCTCTGCTCCTCCCCCGTGCCCTGCTCTGGCAGCCAGCAGCTCTTCAGCATCTCATTGTGGTCAGAAACCTCTCAATTCATTTTCGAACATCCTCTTTTGCACTTACTTTCCTGGAGGGATCACTTCTGTTTTATGCGGAAAAAAACCCGGGGAACTGCATCATGTGTGCGTCAGGCTGTGTGTGCACAGACAGCGGCGAGGAAAGGCTGTGTGAGCATCTGCCCTCTGCCAGCAGCTGCAGCAGGAGAGCTCTGGGCTCGGGGAAATCCACCTCAGACCTGACTGGCCTTGGTAAGTTGGGCTTTTTGTGCCTTTTTTTCCYTATGCTTTGTTCCAGAACGCAGGAACCACTTACTTTATTTGGAGGAGGCTGGTTTTGCTAAGATTCCCATATTTTAGCTCTACATGAGTATTTTCAAAGCAATAACCCAAAATTTATTGGCAGGTATGGAGCTGGGTACCTCGAGGTCCTACAGACCAGCGTAAGGACCTGGTTACCCATGTCCTACAAGGCACAGAGCATTCCAAATTCCATTGACCTTCACAAGATTTAGACTGCCAAGTACTTTTCTTTCTTTGGAAAGTGGTTTCTTAAGCCCCTTAAATGCTTAAGAATGTGCTGTCCTGGTTTTTGCATATGTAAATGATTTTGGTGATAACCAGCTATGCTAATGTTGCCAGGTCTGCTGCCTTTCCTGTCTGCTCTGGCTTCAAAATTCCAGTGTTTCCTTCAGCTTCAGGGAGGGAATGTGCCACTCAAGCTGAAAGAACTCCAAAAAAGTAAAAAACCAAACAGTTGTGCTGTGCCAACGTGTAAATTTAGGGGAGAAGGTGGAAATTTCCATCTCTCAAGTAACTGAAGTTTTAGAATATCTCCTGGAAGGAGATTAAAAAGTGACCCAGTGTAGCGAGTTTCAGATAGACCAGGATGTAGGGTCATGGTGAAAAGTGTTGAGGATGTGTGAAGATACTTGATTTATGCAGAGATTAAAAGGATGTTTGAAGAACTGAATGATTTTCTTGGGTTCATATTTCCCATTCCTCCATAAGAGGACTGGTGATGATCATCTTAGTGAACTCAGGTCAGACTCTAAATGTGAAGATTCTCATTGATTTTAACAGAAGGAGAATTGAAAAGGAATGATAAGGAATCATTAAACATAGGAGATTATTTTCTCTTCACTATTACCACTATTGGGGAAGGCAAATTAACTATTTATATCTTTTAAATTCATCATTAAGAGGGATTCTAAACACATTTGAACTGCATTTTGGATGCAGTTTTATTATACTTGCAGAACTCAGCATCTTTTGAAGCTCCTTGGCACCTCACAGGAGGGCTCAAGTCAGAAACAGCCTCTAAATATGAATTTAATCTTTATTTCCTTTCTGTATCACCTCTTTAGCTCTTGGAAATTGTTGTCTTTTAAAGCAAAACACTGATTAATTACTGATGGTATTGATACAGACAAGTAGAATTATTTTACTGATTTTTACAGCTTATAAAGTACAATCTCTCTCGAGTAGCCACGATGCAGAGGAGACCTGGGAGCAGAAGGGATGTTCCAGATGAAGCAGCTGATTGATGCCCTGCCTGTATCTTCAGAATGATTTTCGTGGACATGGTAAAGAGGAAAAACATGGAGTTTAATGTTTGCTAAAAATAAATACTTAAGAGAGAAAGAAAAATCACAGTCTTAGTGAATAATATAGATATTATTATATGCATATTATTATTAACAATTAATTATTTATTATTATTATTATTATTATTATTATTATTATTATTATTATTATTATTATTATTAATATAACTGTTGTTGTTGTTGTTGTTGTATTGTGCCTGTCTTTCAGTGCCAGGGCTCCATGGAACTCCGGTGATCCCTGTTGCTCCCACTCGTCACCATGCTGGCAGAAGGCATCCTGACCAGGCTCATCTATAAAGAAAGCTGTCAGCAAGACAAGCCTCGCAAATCTCCTGCATCCCAAAAGGCTAAAGAGGGAATCTGGAGACAGAAACTTGTAGACATCCCAAAAATTAGAGGCTTTGCTGCTGGATGTGAGAAGCGGGAGGAGCTCTCTGCCAGAAGCGGCAAAGGGGAACCCAGGAGCGGCCCTCGATGGGGATCCACGGAAAAGGAGCCTGCAAAAGATCGGGAAATGCCGCTTAAAGGAACTGCATCCCCAGCTTTACGTATCCCCAGGACAGGAGGAAGCCTAGACCAGGTGGATTTGTACAGATCCTGGCCCTGCAACAGCATTTACCAGAACTACCCTGACCTGCAGATCGGGGGGGACCGTGTGGGGGGGCACACGTGTGACTCCGGCTGCGTCCTGGACCACGTGTGGGATGAGCTTCCCGACGGCCCCGTCCTGCTCTCCGTAGATATCCCCCTGGGCCAGTCCCCTCCGTGTGAGCATCCCCCTCCATGTGAGCCCAGCGTGGTGTCCCTGTCTGGAGATGAGGCTGGGGAAAGGAGCTTTGTGCTCAGCGAGGAGCCCCTTTCCAACTCCACGCTCAACAAGTACATGGAAGCAAAAGTGGCAGAGCTCTACAAACAGTTTTTTGAAGAAAGCCTGGCCAGGTGTGGCTCCGTAACAAACCTCCTGGCCTGCAGCTGGATAAGGAACAGCCTGGACCAGATCAGTGTCCGGATCTCCCAGGAGCAGAACATAGAAACCTCCAAAGCCAGAGGAGCCCTCTTGCACTCGCTGGCTTTGTTCAGCTCCCGCAATGCTCCCAACAGGAACAGCTCCGAGTTCAGCACCCCAAACCTCCAAATCTCCAACCCAGGGGCTGTGAAACGGAGCTGCAGGATGGAGTTCACATCCTGACTGAGCTGCTGAGCTGGAGAGAGGGATGGGATTCGGGTAGGAATGTTTCACTCCAAGGGTTAGGATGGGAAATGGGAACGTTTACACACTACACTTGTTCTAATAAATATTTTAAGGCTTCAACCATACTTTGGTAGCAGGGGAGAAGTAAAGGTCACTGTTTCCTGTTTTCTAATAGAGAATTCGAAATTAATTTCTCTCTAAAATAGTAGTAGTTAACCCTGTTTTTATAATGCATATAGAATCATAGAGTTGTTACGGTTGGAAATGACCACTAAGATCATTGAGTCCAACCACCAGCCCAGCACCACTGAACCCTGTCCTCAAGTGCCACATCCACACACAAAAGCATTTGATTTTCTGCAAAATCAGCAAGCAAAGATGACTGAGCATTCTTGAAAAAGCAGCGTAACATTCCTGCATCTTCCTTTGGAAATTTAAATGCMGATTTTGATATGGAAATATTGTTATTTAGCTTTCAAACACATTTTCTTCCCTTTCTCTTGCTTCTCAGCAAATATTTCAACTGGGAATTACTCACTGTGTCACTATGGTAAAATGATAGATGAATTGCACTTTTTTCCTGCTCTGCAGAAGTTTTTTCTAATAAAGTTTTTTGTTGGGTGTTTTTGCTTGTGGTGGTTTTTTTGTTTGTTTGTTTTAATCCAGCATCTTTGTTTCTTGGGCATTTCTTTAAGTCATCTGTGAGCTAAAGGAAAATATCGGTAGGATTGAGAGGAGGCTGCTCCCGAGAGAAAAGTGATCTGGGTGGGCAAAGTAAGAACTTCTCTCTCCTGATTGAAATGACAGGGAAAGACAATTCCTGACAACGAAATAATTTAATAAAATCAGACTCATACACACCCAAGACCTGACTGATCATCGCCTGATCAAAAATTCCCATTGACCTTGGTGCAAGGAATATACTGAATCTAGTCCTTGTTTTCTAGGAGGATGAGAGGAAAAGGATGGTTTGCTTCCCTATGCACTGCCCTAATTCCACATGTGTCTCATTAATCCCCCTTTCAGCATTTGAAACCAAGTCAGGAGTTCTTTGGAAGAGGCCAAATGCCTTCATTAAATTCCAGAGGAGTCCAGGGTGGGCAGGACTGTCCAGATTTCCTGGTGGAGGTGCAGAGAGTAAGTTAACTGAGGGTGAGAGGGGAAATATTCCAAAGGGCATCGGTAGCCAAAGGGTTTGCAATTATCCATAGAAAGAAGCGCTCCCTGGCGTTTGTGCTGCCGTGCCCCAGCCCTCGCTTYCCCCTGGGATCTATTTATAGTTCAAACCAAAGTCTGGAAAGGAGTTCATTGCACGAGGTTCTTCCTGAGGAAGTGAGGAAGTCAGAGGTTGAACCTGAGCTCCAGGCTCGGGGTGGTTTCTGTCCTTCCCAGCGCTGAGGAATGCGCTGGGGGAGCCCCGCTCTGCTCTGCTGCTCCCCTCATCCCAGCCCCRGGAATTACACTCCATGGATCAGCAGCAGCACCTGCAGGGGGAGAATCCCTGACGGATCTGCTTCTCCATCCCCGTGACGGAAATGGAGTGGCAGAGGAGAAAACGGACAGAAAAAATGAGAGTTTGGCACAACCTGAGGTTACGGGGAAGTTGTGTTCATCCCATCCCTTCTCAGGCCCAGTTTCAGAGCCCATTTTTTAATTAATTTATTAAATATGTGGGCAGTTTTAGCTGGAATGTAAATAAAACAGCACAAGAGCAGTGTTTTGAGGAAAATAGGTAATTTAAAACGCCCCAATGCCACGTGTTTCCACAGCACAAATGAAGGTGCAGGTAAGTGCACACTGTTAATGTAAAGCACCACACATTGTATTTTGTTACTGATTTTATGCAGTTTTGCTCATGGAAAAATATTGTCCATGTGCTTTTCCCCCCAGCATTTGTTACTGTGGTTTAATCCAGAGTTTAAATAACTTCTCAAAATTAACTTCTCAAAATTAACTTCTCAAAATTAACTTCTCTTCTTAGGAAGAAAGATATCTGTGATGTTGCTGCAGAACACATTTTAGGAGCAAAATCTGGTAATTGCTAGAATGTTGAGACAAATACATTTATTACTCACTAAAATACTATTTTTATTTCGATTTTATTTTAATTGACATGTTGAAATCCATGACCTGCTTTGGATTTATATTTGGAAGATGCTGAGTCCCATTATGAGTTTGAGTAAAACTCCATCAGCTGCACTGGAGCTGTGCCCGTTTCCACGAGCAGGAAAAATGCCTCAGTGAACTCAAATTCCATGGGGAAAATCCCTGAAAAGGTGCTTTTCCAGCCYGCTGAAGGGCAGCAGCTGGATTTGATTACAGAGGAAAGCAGTGCCATATTTCACAGGGCAGACATCCACGGCCACATTCTGCCTGGAGTTGGTTTTTATCCACACGCCAGAAAATCTGGAGAAGTGCTGGCAGGGAATTTTTGCCTTCATATCCAGCTCTCATTCCGTGTTCCCACAGAGGAATATTCACCAGGAACTGGGACCCAGACCTGGTAGAAAGCTGCACTCTTCAGTTAAATCTCCCCAGTTAGTCCTTGAGTCAGGATGTTCCCCACCCTGCTCCGGTTGTGGGAATTAAGCCCCTCCAGAAGGTGACTTCATCTACCTGGAGGATAATTGGGATTTTTACACTCCAGATCGACATGAGCAATTTTTCCGAGATTTATTAAATAGTCAAATGGTGATATCTAGTGGTGGTTTCCTTTAGTACCTTCCAGGTCAGGATTTCCAGAGCTTTACAACCATTTTGCAACTAAATCTCAAATCCATCTTTCGAGGGAGGATTATTTCCCACGAAAAGGATGTCCAGGTGGGCAGAACAACAACTTCCATCAATTAATGTTCTATTCAAGTTAAAATCTGGAAGGCTGAACCCTTCCCTTTGGGACTAGAAAAAAATGGAATATGTGACAATCAGAAAAATGTCAAACACTTAATATCTGTATTTTTCATTCATCTCTCTTTTAAASAGGAAAATGCCATTTGCTTGTCAACTTGGCATGAAACTAAACCTGAGTGGCTTATTTTTTCATCCAAATGGTAAAATATTAATCTGCTTTTAATGGGCTGAAGTCTACTTTTTAGCAGAGTGTTCTTTGTTTCTCTCCCCTAGTTTATACATGCCATGGCAATACTGATTTTTTCTCTCTGTTTTGCTCCTGTTTTACACATAGATTTCAGAAATTCAGATATTTGATTGTAATTAACCTAATTTTCTTTACTAGAAGATCCTCACCACTTAATCCTTGCCTGCTTTTCCTCTGAGTTAATTTATTTGTGATAATCCCATCAGTCTGCTGGGAACATAAATCACTTGTGAGGGTCAGTGGTCCTTTGCTAAATGAGTGCCCAGGTGCTAATGAACTTTCCACTCCCTCATCCAACCTCCTGGCTCCTTTCTGGGGGGAAATAAAAGTATTTAGTGTTGAGCTTCCTTTTTCCATCCTGTTCCAKGGAGAGGATGTGGATATTTCCCTTCACTTGGGGGCTGTGCCCTTGGGAAGGCAAAAAGTCTGGAGGAATATTTGATGCACTGSAGCAAAGTAGGGGGAGATTTGTCTCTGGAGCTGAATTATTGAAACCTGCACAAAATGTGTTGGGAATCCTGTGTGCTCTGTGTCCCTCAGGGCTTTGTTTTCCTCGGGATGCTGGTTTGGGGCTCTCCTTCCAGGAGAAAATTTGTTGATATTGTTACMCTCTTTTAAACTGGAATTTCTTGGGAACGATGTGGCACCTCACTGCTTTTCCTGGGGCTTTATTTGCTGATGTTTGTGAAAGAAAGGTGAGCGAGGAGCTGAGGAGCTTCCYCTGGAGAAGGGAAACTGCAGGGCCCTGAGGAGCTGGGGCTAAAATCAGCTCCAGAAGAAGAGCTGAGACTCGCTGGAGTTTTCCGTGTCCTGCCACTGCTGCTCCTCCTTGAGGGTAAGTGGGAACAGCAGCTTTCCTAAATATTGCTCCACTTGTGTAAAACTTAAATATTTGTCTCTGAACTCTGCATAACTCTCTGGGAATATAAACTCTGCTCTGGAGCCAGGCTGGGAGAGCTGGGGGTGTTCACCTGGAGAAGAGAAGGCTCTGGGTAGACCTCAGAGCCCCTTCCAGTGCCTAAAGGGGCTCCAGGAGAGATGGAGAAGGACTTGGGACAACGGATGGAGGGACAGGACACAGGGAATGGCTTCCCACTGCCAGAGGACAGGGTTAGAGGGGATATTGGGATGGAATTCTTCCCTGTGAGGGTGGGGAGGCCCTGGCACAGGTTGCCCAGAGGAGCTGTGGCTGCCCCTGGATCCCTGGAAGTGTCCAAGGCCAGGTTGGACAGGGCTTGGAGCAGCCTGGGATAGTGGAAGGTGTCCCTGCCCATGGCAGGGGGTGGAATGGGWTGAGTTTTAAGCTCCTTTCTAACACAAACCATTCTGTCATCCCATGACTTTTTTATCTTTCCTCCCTTYCTCCCCACGCTGGTGCAGAAAGGGTTTTCCCACACTGCTGTGTTGGGACACAGAGGCTTTGCTTTCCTGGGCTCTGACTTGGATCTTCCTCAAAAAWTTTCTAATTTTGTGCAATAATACAATTTCTTAATCTGCTGTGTTGCTATTTTTTGTTCTCATTCCCCATCTGTAGTGACTCCACACTTCTGCTTTCCACTGCCAAATTTGTAAGGCCCACGGACCAKTTATTCCCTTGCTCTGTCTATTGCTCAAAGTTTATATTTCAATAATTAATTTCTGAGAGGTAATAAAAATTAACAAAGACGAGTGGGGGAACACCCAGACTCTCACCTGCTCTCACTTTCTTTGTGTACATGAGCTGGATTAGTGCTTTGTTTCAAACGAATGAGATTTGTGACCGCAATGGAACAGGGAACAGGACTGCAAACCAATTTCCTGAAAGTCTTGCCTTGAAGTTTTAAATTAAGAAATTTTGTTTCTCGTTTCTGGTAGCTGAATTATGAAGAGCTGCTCTCCTGGAATGGAAAGCGAAAACGTTCACACTGCACTTTTGTGCAATTGGTGCAGATCAGACTGTGAAGTGCTGTGTGTGGGTATTGGTGGTGTTTGCAGGCTGGGAGGGGACACGGGCACAGCTCCCTGTGCTGTCCAGGCTCTGCTCCAGCCCAGCCATCAAACACCGAGGGCACGTCACTGGTCGCAGGCAGATGGCTTTGGGACAGCTTTATTGAATATTTTTATGTAACAAATACACCCTTGGAAATAGCTTGTGTTTATTCCATGAGGAGAAACCAAAAGCTGCGTCCAGCAGGTAAAAAACTCCAGGGAAAGTGTGGATTTCTCCTGATAATGTGTGGGACCAGGGTGTGGTGTCCAGAGAGCAGCCCATCAGTGGGGTCTGATCTCCACTTTGAGGTGAAATCCATGGATTAAATACCCARGGTGTCACTAGTCAGGAGGCCTAATGTGCTCACACCTCTGATGAGGTGTATTCTTTTTATACATTCCTTATTAATATTCCATTTGCCCAATATAATTTTGCTCAAATTCTCCTTAAACCCARTTTTTTGACTGGAATCACTGGCGTTACATGAAATTTCAGCCTGCCTGGGCTCTGGGGTGCCCATCAGCTCACTGCAGCACCAAGTTACTGCTCAGTGTCCCCATGGCCTGTGATGGGCTAAAACCCCACGTGATGGCTCTGGGTTTCCTGGGGTTTTCTGTTCCTGCTGCCCAGAATAGCTGTGGGTGGGATCCTTCCCAGAAGGGGAAGTGGGATGAGCGGCTTGGAGGTTTTTAGGGTAAGCTAAAAAAAAAGAGGTTTACTTCTAAAAAGGGAAAAAAAAAAAAGAGGTGGTAACACTAAAACATCACCTGGGTGCTCCCAGATATCACCTGGCTGATCTCTATAACAGAGCTCAGCATGGAAGGGTTTCCCTAGGGAAAGCCAAGAGCTCCCTCAGGGATAATCCACCATGGTACCTGTGGGGCTGCCCATGGTCAGGAGCTTCCCTGGGGAAAAAGATGCAGAAATGTCACATTTTTATTGCAGGAGGCTGAATTTGGTCACTGATATCAATACCACACAATATTCCCTTCGTCTCACAGTCCTCCTCATTCCACCAGGACAAAGGTGCCTGTCAATACAATGGTGGGGATCAGAATCCAGCCTGGAGACCCAAAAATGTGGGAAAGAGCATGACATTAGGATAAAAATGAAAGCCTGTCCATAAACATYGGATCAAATGGTGCTCACATGAAAAAGTGGATCAATACTATCAATAGCCATTACCAGAGGAGCAGCGCAGATTCTGTTTTCATAGAACTTTGGAAAAACATTTTGTCTTTGGCTTGTGGCTTATTCATAGCTAATATATAATGAACTTCATGATCTTAGAGGTCTTTTCCAGCCTTAATGATTCTGTRATTTTRTAAGGCAGCTTTCTTTGAAAAATGGGGCATATTTTAATATTATCCTCTCTGTTGACCTTCCTCCAATTCTGTCCCAGCTCTATTGTTTTTTTTTCTGGTTCCATTATTAAATAAATATTGATTCTACACAGGACATTTTTGAGCTCCCCACTGCAGGGCTTTTTTCCCCCTCCAGGATGCAAACATTTCATTTTTGGCTTAAGAGCTGTAGGTGAACATTAACTTTCTTGCTTTTTTCCCCAGGAACAGCAAAAGACAAAATGGATAATTTGAGGATGGAAGGGAACGGGAGGCTGGCAAAACTCCTCTTCCATGCTGCCAAATGGAACAAGTCCACAAACTCTTAACTTCAACACCAAATATTTCAGCAGAGAGAGGAAATATGGCTTGGGATGCGAGCCCAGCCTCAGAGCTGCTTCTATTGCTCTTTGCTCTGGCTAAATAATTTCTTAATTACTTCTTAATTGCTGTTAAGAGCACTGTTCTCCCTTCTTCAGAGTAATGAGCAACTTCTTGTTAGATATTGAGAAGAAATTCCTCCCTGTGAGGGTGGGGAGGCCCTGGCACAGGSTGCCCAGAGAAGCTGTGGCTGYCCCATCYCTGGAAGTGTCCAAGGCCAGGYTGGAYGGGGCTTGGAGCASCCTGGGACAGTGGAAGGTGTCCCATGGAAAGAGGGTTGGAATGAGATGAGCTTTAAGCTCCTTTCCAACCCAAACCATCGTGTGATTCTAAGAAACTCAAATTAACCCTGGTAAAGCAGAAAGGAGTCACTCCCAGCATGTATCCCTGCATCCCTCCTGCCTTCCAAAATTCATCCTCCTCTTGCTTTACCAATGGGATCAGGAGCAGGGAGCTCACGCGGTGCTGAGGCTCAGGGTCTGTGTGCTGGGACCCCAGAGCTGGGAAGTGGGGCACCAGCCTGCCACTGGCACTCGGGTTCGGTGTCACTCAGGCGGCTGGAGGGAACAAATGGGCCATCGATCCGTCTGGAGCAGCCCCGGGCCCCGCATTTTAATTACCAGCGTGCTTTGGCCTCTTGAAACGTCATCAACCGAAATGAAACTTCACTATTTGACCCAATACATTTTTTTCTCTCTGTTATTAGAATCTGTTAAACGCTTCCAACTACCTTTATTTTTCCRTTTTCCCAGCTATTCTGAGCAACTCAGTTTTTAATGCTGTTTCCAAGAGAGATGAAGAGAACTTTTCCTGTAAATCTTATAGGAAGCTTTAAGCAATTGTTCAGCCTTATTTGCCCCACACAGGTGACCTCCGTTCCTGCAGCTCTGCATTTAGCACAACAAACTGGGCCATTTGCTTGATTTACCACATGAAAACTGATTATCAGTAGTGTTTGTGTTGTGTTCTGTGTGTGTGCACTGGCAAAATCCAGGGAASCCCACTGCAGGATGGAGCTGTTTCGGGATGGGGCTTTTTGTGGGACCTGTTCTGTCAAGTCTGTGTGTTCTAACAGCAGTGAGACTTATTTTTTCCCCTCCAAGAAGGGTTTATGAGAGACTGGGAGCCAAAATACATCCAGAGTTAGGAGTAAAATGAGAGTTGTGCTGTTGCATTTCTGAGGTGTTTCCTCAAGGAAGCAGCCACAGGAGGAGCCTCCATTGGGGCACTTGGCTCCAAAGGGTGTGAATGTCCAGCGGGATCTCCTGGCTGGAAACTGATGGACCACGGAGGGAAATCAGCATGAGGTGGAGCTTTTGCTCCTCCCTTTGCAGCCACCCCCACGAGCGCTTCCAACCCCTCTCCCGCCGCAGCGGGAGCAGCCGGCGGATTCCGGGGACATGGAGAGCCAAGGGCGCAGAGCTGCAGCTGTCCTGGCTGGGTCCTGGCTCTGCTCCCTCCTCCAAGCCCCCCAGGTAGGAGCCCTGCAGGAGGCTCTGCTGGAGGACGTGATCCCGGAGAACATCAGCTGGGCAGCCGAGGAGGCGCAGGGCAACCACTCGGCGGAGCACGCCTTCTTCTCCCTGGACTACCAGCATGTCCAGGTGCCTTTCGAGATCACGCTCTGGATCATGCTGGCATCCCTGGCCAAAATAGGTGAGGCCTCCTGAGAGGGTGAGGAGGGACGGGGGTCTCTGTGGGGTGCTGTGGGCAGGGCTGGCCTTTGCTCTCTTCCTCTCCAATCCTGGAGCCCGAGGTAGCGTGCCGAGCCCTTGGGATGCTCATATTCCATGGCAGGCACACTGCACACGGGGAAAACAAGCTGCAGTTGAGGCTGGAAATGGTGGTTTTCCATCTGGAAAGATACACCTGTGAGTGCTGTTGCTGTTAGTAGGAAAAATATTGGATTTCCAGCAGGAGGAATTAAATTTAACTGCAGGACACACCGAGATGTGTTCAGCTTGATTCACTTCCCAGCCACGCTCAGTGCRGGTTGTCCACTGACATCTTTGTCTTAAAATGAAGATTCCTTGTTCTTCCAAAAGTGTTCAGTGTCTGGCCAGTTACAAGGAATAATCCCATCTATGTTCAGGGCATTACATAGCCTGAAATAAAATCTCTCTGCATCAGTTGTCTGTGCAATGACATCTAAGAAGGGTTTAAGTTATACAAAGTTTCCTCTCTTTTTATTTTTTTCCCCTGCCAAACTGGGCATTGGAAAGTGAAAATTATATAAAAATAGTTTTCTCYGGGAATTGTGATCACTTCTGTTAAATTACAGCTATAAAAGTTATTTTACAGTATTTTTTCTCTTATTTCTTTTTCTCAGAARGGAGAAGTCTCTAAGATTGGATTTGATCAGAATTTTTCACATGGAAATGGTCTTTTTGTCTCACTAATTTCATGTTATATAATGAGACCCCAGTTCTAGTCACATGCATGAAGATGTGATAAAGATTTTTTAAAGTTATTATTCCTATTCCAATTTGGTTTGTTTCAATGACTTTTTCTTTTAATACCTCACCTTGTACTTGTGGTTATCACCATTTCTGTCTAACACTGGGCATTGCACAAGGCTGGCTTGATTGGACTTATTTTAGCTTTTTAGCTTTAAATGCTACTGATTAAATAATATTAAAAGTGGACCCGTTTATAATTAATTAAAGGGCTTTTTGTGGTTTTTTCCTTTTAATGTATAGAATCTGTATTGTGTTTAAAATTAGAAGTTGCTATTTATGTTAGYGCTGAAGATGGGCTGCTGACTAGATCACGTCATTAGTCATTCCACATACTTTTTTATTTGTGCAGATTATTACTTTTTCTGATTGTTTATTACCTCAGTGTATCTCTCTAACCTTCTGCTATGATGAAATGAGGTCTGAACCAACAGTAATTTGAGAAAGTTGGGTATTTTCAGTAATTTTTAGATTTTCTAGCTAATTTCTAAGCGACTCCACTGTGTGAATTTATTTCTGCTACTCCGAGATGTAACCTTCTGAGAGTGGGAGCACGGGGACCTTCTGAGGGTTTGGGCTGGTGAGATAACCCCATTTTTATCCCTGCATCCCACCCAGGGTTCCACCTCTACAACAAGCTGCCTTCCGTCGTTCCCGAAAGCTGCTTGCTGATATTTGTGGGGCTCATCATGGGGGGCATCATCTACGGACTGAACGACAGGTCCCCCCCCGTGATGGACAGCGACATCTTCTTCCTCTACCTGCTGCCCCCCATCGTGCTGGACGCCGGCTACTTCATGCCCAGCCGCCCCTTCTTCGAGAACATCGGCACCATCCTGCTCTACGCCGTGGTGGGCACCGTGTGGAACGTGTTCGGGATCGGCTTCTCCCTGTACGGGATCTGCCAGGTGAGGGCCTTCCGGCTGCAGGACGTGTCCCTGCTGCACAACCTGCTCTTCGGCAGCCTCATCGCCGCCGTGGACCCCGTGGCCGTGCTGGCCGTGTTCGAGGAGATCCACGTCAACGAGAAGCTGCACATCCTGGTCTTCGGGGAGTCGCTGCTCAACGACGCCATCACCGTGGTAAGGACCCGGAGAAAGAGGAGTGTTTGGCCCTCAGGGGATGGTGCCCAGCGGTGGGGTGGGAGATCTCAGCCCGTGGGGAAGGCTTTGTTCCCGTCCACAGCTCCTTGGAATGAGGTGTAGCCGGCTGGGGGTTGGCCTTCTCTCCCGGGTGACAAGTGACAGGATGAGAGGAAACGGCCTCAGGTGTTTGAGGGAGGTTTAGATTGGCTATCGTAAAATTTCTTCGTGGAAAGGGTGGTCAAGCTTTGGAACAGGCTGCTCGGGGCAGTGGTGGAGTCACCACACCTGCAAGTGTTCAAAAACCGTGTGGATGTGGCACTTGGGGACGTAGGTTAGTGGTGAATATGGCAGTGCTGGGTCAATGGCTGGACTCGATGATCTTGGAGGGCTTTTCCAACCTCAACCATTCTGTGATTTGTTGAGGGAAAAGGCATCAACAGCCCCTTCTAGCAGATTCCTGAGGTCCTGAGCAGCTTTCAGGTGAAATCTCTTTGACTCCGTATCTGGGGACAGAATGCCCATGAGTCCCACAGCAGTCCCCTGGTGGGACCTCCGAGGCAGGAGGTGACCCTGCACTGGCAGAAATCCCAGCAGCGTATTTGGTGTCATGACCACATCTGGTGGACATCTGGTCAACAACTCCTTCCCTCTTTCMTTCCCCCTCCAAGGTGCTCTACAAGCTCTTCCGCTCTTTCTGTGAGATGCCGACCATCAAGAGCGTGGATGTTTTTGCCGGAGTTGGGAAATTCTTCGTGGTGGGGCTGGGAGGGGTTTTAGTGGGGCTGAGTTTYGGGTTCACCGCCGCCTTCACCACGCGCTTCACCAAGGACATCCGCGTCATCGAGCCCCTCTTCGTGTTCCTGTACAGCTACCTGTCCTACCTCACTGCTGAGATGTTCCACCTCTCCGGGATCGTGGCGTAAGTGTGGCCCACCAGCTCCTCTCTCCAGGAAAAACTTGCTGCCCATATTTGCTGAAGGATACCCAAAAACGTTTTAAAGTTTGGGAATCTGTGCGTGACGAGGAGCAGGGCTCTCGCCAAATGTAATTCCATTTCCCATCAATAGCTGGAAGTCATGAGCAATCCCGACGGCTGCTGATGGATTTATGTGGGTTATTGGGGAATGTTTGTTTGAGCTCCATGGTTTTTGTTTGGAGAGGCTGGGTGTTCCAACAGGGAGATGTCTGGTAGGTTTGGCAGAGCCACAGGAGGCTTTCTTGGCTTATTTTGTTATTTTCCATGTGGCCCAGTCAAAACCGACATGGGAAGAGTTACAAGGAGGGTTTAGCGAGCTCCTTGGAAAGGTTTGGTCTCACATCCCTTTCCCCATCTGCACGTCCTGCCTGGCAGCCCTTGGCGTGACACAGCAGAGAGTGATGGGATGGTGGCTGAAGCCTGGAATATTCCTGCTCCTTGGGAGCAGAGGATTCTAATGGAAACCTGTGCTTCGGAGAGTCTGGCTTGGCTCCAGAAGCTCAGGCACAGCTCATGGGTCTGTCTGGCCTCAGGTGTCACCCAATGTCTGTCTCCAGTAATGCTGGAAATCTGCTGGCCAATTTCAGCCAAAGCTGTCAGAGATCATTCAGTTCATTTATTTTTCTTTTTTACTGGGTAGATCTTTCAGTAAAATGAAGCATTTTGGGACAGATCCTGCAGTTTTAAGAGACTAATTAAGCTTTATGCTTACCTTGTCATGCATTTCACTGGCAGAGCAGATGCTGAGACAAAAATAGACAGAATGACCCCAATGTTCACCAGAATCTCCCCTGGGAAAGCAGAAAGAGGAAAACCAGAGCGATCCAGCCTTCCTGGATCTGTTGAGTTTGGTTCTCCTACCCAAACTGAGTCAGCTGGTGCTGAGGGTCACAACCACTTCATATTCCCCAAAGACTAAAGTGCATTTSCCCTGCATCAGGGTAAGCAACTGTGCAGCTGATGAGAATGAAGATAAAAAGAAAATAAAAAAATGAAAGCGGGCTCCCAGCTCTGCACAGGAGTATCTGGGAGATCTATTTGAAACCTAATGATGTTGCTTTGGATATAAACCACTCCTGCATCTTGCAAATTTTGTTTCCTCAGCTGGTTAATAAGAGCAATATTTGAGTGTTAGTGAAAACAATTCCAGCTCTGGGAATAGGTAGGAAAAGCCTATTTATAGGAGTGCAAGACGGAACAGTGAAATAAATATGCTGCATAATCATCGTGGAGCAGAAAACATTCAATCCTAATGGTGTCTCCTTCTATCAATCACAATCTGCTGTAYCCATTATGGAACCCATTTGCTGTTCTTTTGAATAATGCATTTTTTTCCGAAGCAAAACAATGGCAAAGGCAGCTGATTCCTGCACTGTGCCCTTCTATTTGCCAAATTATAAACGCCTCTCTTATGGACGTGGAGTTCAAACAATTCATTGCATTGTGGCCGGGGAATACTGTATTATAAGGAGCAGCTTTTGGCAGTTTGTTGCTTTGAAAAATAATATGATTGCCAAAAAAATCAATTCTACGTAGTCCAAAAAAATAGAAAAAGATCTGAATACAGTTCAGTCTGTGAAAGTGTTCTGCAAATGGGATTTAGTTTGATTTTTTCCCTTTCTTTTTCTCTTTTTTCTGCCCCTTGCCCTGGTGGCAATGTCCATCTTTAGCCAGGACAGGACAAGTTTATTCCCTCTCTGTGCCCCTGCTGTGACCCAATGTCCATTCTCCAATAAACATTCSCAAACCACAGCTCTGGAAGTTACTTGCCCATAAATACTTGGATTTCTTAGTTTTTGACTGGAACTATTTTCCCCACTATTTATTGAGGCAGACATAGAAACCGAAGAATTTATTTAATTTTTTTTCAGCCTGTGGTTCAATCCCTGTTGCTCTTTCTGGCAAAGCAGGTCAGCCTAAAAAGGATAAATCAAACCAGACCTGGTTTAGAACATTTTAACATATTGGTGCATTTTCTTAGGAGGCGAAAGATGTGAATGCAAACATTTGGTGAAAAAGGGATTTGAATCTTGGTCTCCTGCTGCTGGATAACCCAACATCCCATTCCTCAGCAAAAGCATCACGACTTTCACCTTTCCTATCTTGTGCTTTCGCCACAAACCCTCTCCCTAAAGCCCGGTTTTAAATTCAGACAAACCCAAATGTTTGTGTCTTCAAAATAATGCGAATTATTTGTGAAATTGTGGGGTTAAACATGGTATTTTCAGTGCGAAGCAGTAATTGCCTGGCAGTTCYCTGAGCAGCTCTTAGCTGATAGTTCTGGGTGAGCCACCACCTCTCAACACCTTTGTTTGGGTCACTTCCCTGTCCTGGTCGCAGCCAGACCCGGGGACAATCCAAGGATCTGCTTCTCCGTTGGCTTTTCTGTGATCCAACATTGTGGTGTTCCCCGTGGAAGTGACTTTCAATGCCATAAAAATAGGGATGGCTTTACCAAACACCAGTGGAAGTCAGATCTTGGGAATTCAAAGCCCTTCTTCCATTGCTGCTGCAATATTTAGGGCAAAATGTTTCGGTCCAGATGAAAATATAAAAAATGGAGCTGCRGCGCTTCGAGCGCTCGATTGTTTTGACCTTCTAGGATTGCTGGCCTGAAAATGTATTGATTTGAAAAGCTGATGAATTAGGCTAAGCCCGTGTTCCCTGGAACTTGAAGAACCAATTATCCATGAAAAATTGCGAGGCAATTGCAAGGTCAGGGTTTGGCACAGTTAAAGGACTGGAAGCTGTGTTGGGACAGGAGGAGTTGGGTGTTAGCTGGAGSTGTTGCTTTGTGCTGTGGTAAATACACCAGATGATGACTTGTTTAGCTGTTAAAAACCAGATTCAGGCAGTTTGGGCAACCTAGGAAGTATTTTATTGTCCTGGTGATCCTCCTGATACTGTTGGCCTGACGTAGGCAGCGAATCACCCCCCAGTGAAATGTCTGCAAGCATCCAAGACTGGATGAAACCCATTTTTGCATAAATGATGTGTTGATTTTCTGTGCTTAAGCAGAAAAACATATTTTTTATTTTCCATTGTTTATTTTTTGTTTCCCCAGCATCATTTCCTGTGCCATGGGCATGAAGCGTTACGTGGAGGCCAACATCTCCCTCAAGTCCCACACCACGGTCAAGTACTTCATGAAGATGTGGAGCAGTGTGAGTGACACCCTCATCTTCATCTTCCTCGGAGTTTCCACCATCGGGGAGAACCACGAGTGGAACTGGCCCTACATCTGCTTCACTGTCATTTTCTGTCTCGTATGGAGAGCACTCGGTAGGGGCAAATTATAGATCTTGATTTTTTAAGGTATATTATTGTTTATGGGGGTGAAAAATGTGATTCCACGCGATGCCTCTGTCTTAGTCCCTTGGTATCTTCACAACAGGACAATTGTAGGTACAATTACAATGAAAGCCCAAGTCCTGGTCCCAGAATTCCCTGGGATCCCATTTCCATGCACTGCAAATGACCAGCAAAATAGATGTGCTGTGTTTTCATTCTCCTCACTTGCATCTTGTGCTGATTCCATGTTGGGAGAGGCTGGACCTCCATTCCCCTTACAGTGTTTGGCACCTGATGAGTGCAGAGTGCCTCAGCTATGGGTATATTTTGTATATTAACAATATTTGTGAGTATAACAGCCCACATTTTTGGCAAAGAATTCCAGAGCTAAAAAACATTCAACAGGATTTATGTTTACAAACCACTGAGTCAAGCAGTGAACTCGAATTTGACAGACACTTCAAGAAATTGTTTAAATAGGTTAGGCCATGATTAGCAAGGCAGAGCAGAATGGGGTTTATTAGCTGTTAGGACATGCCAAAGTTTGTTTTAATAACTGTGCAGTGTATTTGAAAATGTGCACATTAGTCAGGTTTTTGTACATTCAAGGGTTTTATTACCATTAAGTGGTTTCTCTTAAATTATTTGCTCAGATAAAAGGAGTTTTGAGTGTTTGGCTTTTTCTAGTTCAAAAATTCTTCATTGCAAGATATAAGAACATAACAGTGCTACAAAAGCACCCCAAAAATCCTCCCTAAGCCCTTTTGAAAGTAGCTCAAATTATGCAGCACATTATTAGGGAAGGGCTCAGGCTGGGAAGATGAGAACTTCATCAGTTCAGAAAGGAGACTGCACCAAGCCAGGCTGGGAAACTCCTGCCTTGGAGATGCTGGTTGAGATTAGATCTGGCCTGCTCAGAGCCACCCAGCAGCTCTGGAATAATTAATAATTAATTATTGATTGGATATTAGGAAAACTTCTTCGTGGAAAGGGCTGCCAAGCATTGGAATGGGCTGCCCAGGGCAGGRGTGGAGTCCCCAGCCCTGGAGGTGTTCAAAAAATGTGTGGATGTGACACTTGGGGACATGGTCAGTGTGGCATTGACAGTGCTGCAGGATGGTTGGACCTGATGATCTTTGAGGGCTTTTCCAACCTTAACAATTGCAGGATTCCAGGATTCTGGAGGTGCCTGAGGCACTGATCCAGAAATGGGAGGTGCCCCTGCATTTCCTTGCAGGAATTGGGGAATTTTGGGTGGGCAGGGCTGGGATTGGTGTGGGAAATGCACCCCAGTCCTTCATAGGAACCCTCCCAGTGCTCTTAAATAGCTGAGAAATGATTCTGCTGAAATCTGGGGAATTCCTTTGGTATGAGGAAGATGATGTAAAAAGGAAGATTCAGCCCTTGCAGGGCAGCACTGGTGCTCTGCTGATAGCCAAGCCCTGGGGAGATTTCCTCCTGCTCTTTCCCRAGGTATATCAGAAGAGAATACATTCCACTCAGAATGATTAATTGTATGTCATCTCTTGGAGAAAACTGGCCTTGAATTAGTTTAGGGAATGCTAATAATAATTTATGAGGAAGGATTAAATGAAGACAAAGGCCAGGATATCAGCTCAAGTAAATTTTGTTCCTTTAAATCATCGGCACTGCCTGAGCTGTAGAGCAGGTGTGGAGGTGATCCCAGGGATGCTTTATTTTATTTATCTTTTAAGTTACAAAGAACCTTGACACCCAAGTGCTCCCCATGTGCTGGTCTGGGCAGAAGCTCTGCAGAGCTCCGGAGATGGGCWAGGGGTCACAAGGCTCAGTTAACTGAGTTCCCTGTTCCCAAACAGCCCCAGCTTTTTGTTTTCCTCAAAACACTCTGATGTGCAGTCAAAGTTCAGCTATTTTTAGCTGGAGGTGTGTGGGAAGATAGTTGATATGTGCATTAGAAATGCACTGTTTTTATTTCTCTACAAACACCCTTTGGAAAAGCAGCAGTGCTGTGGCTCCAGCCAATTCCTAACGAAAGTCAGCGACAGGCTGTGCCATCAGTTCTCAGAATGGCCATTAATCTCTGGGAAATAAGATGTTTATCACATCCATTGGCATTAAAACCACGGCCCACTGATTKAAGGCCTGGTTCTTGTACCTTTCTGCATCTGTTTGTGCATATGCAAATGGCCATAAATCACTGCAATTGCTGTGTCACCTCTCGTGGCCTTCAATTTATACAGTGTAAATCTGAGGGAAAGAAATAACATTAGCACAGGTGGAATATGGCTACTTATCCAGGCTACTGCTTGGAAACTTTGGGAAGTAGGAGGGTAATTTGTGGCTGAGTGGTTGCTTGATGATTTGCCTCAAAAGCATTTGTAATCTGAGAAATTCAGTCATTTGTTAGCACCAATTAGAATACATCACTTAATATTTTAGTTAATATTTGCAATCCCACCAATCAGAAATATGTTGGGGATTAAGTTTTATCAAACAAATCAAATGTCAACCTGTCAGATCAGGCTGCAAGAAAAATTCTCAAATTGGCATATTGGRAATACACCCCCTTGTGCCCTGGCCAGCTCCTCGTGGTTGGTGTTTGCCAATTCTGTGATGTTTTACTGTAAAATACAAGATGATGAGTTTTGTCTAATTGTTCCATTGTTTGATGTGCCTCAATCTTGTTTCCTGCTTCCCAGGGGTCCTTGTGCTGACTTTCTTTGTGAACAGATTCCACGTGAACACCATCACCAGTAAGGACCAGTTCATCATCGCCTACGGGGGGCTCCGAGGGGCCATTTGCTTCTCCCTGGTTTTCCTGCTGCCTGACTTCCACAGGAAAAAGCTCTTCATTGCAGCAACCACCGTCGTCATCCTCTTCACTGTGTTTGTACAGGTAAAACCAATATTTTCCACAAATTCGGAATTAGGTCCCCTCCAGGCGTGTGATGCAGAAGGTTCCTCTCCCTCCCGCTGGGGCTGTAAGGAGTTGTGGTGCTCCAGCACTGAGTTTTCAGGAATTCTGGTGCTCCAGGGCTCGGGAGGAGCAGCAGCAGCTCTCGGCATTGCTGTGACATCTAGTGGTGAATCCACTCCTGCCGCTTTTTGGGGATGAGGACCTTGGATGCCTCCCTGCTGTTCTCTGATCAGCAGCGAGTCCCTRAGGGCTTCTCTAAAATGCAGCTTTTGGTTCACCTGGCAAATGTGGCCCCGTTTGAAGGAGGATGTGGTGGAAAAATTGGGGTTGTCTGGTCCTGGAGTGAGCAAGGCTGATGTCCACCTGACACCCCAGAAAGTTAGGAGTGGCTCTCCACAGGACTGAAGCAAGTGGGATGTGRGGGTCTGGGAAAGATATTTCATAGAAAACCTCCCTGGGAGATCCTGGTCAAGAGGTCCATGTGGAAATGTTGACCGGGAGCCACCTCCTGGCTTTGGATGGAGGGAGCAGAGGAGTTTCTGGGCCTTTGGGAGATGGTGGTGACACTCCTCGTGGTGACACTCCTCGTGGTGACACTGCTCGTGGTGACACTGCCAAGTGGCTCCGTGCCTGAGCATCGCCCTGAGAGCAAATTCCTTCTGCTTTTCCTTGCTGAACCCCTCAGGCGGGTGTTGAGCACTTGGATAATGTGGAAGGTTGGGGTGGACTCTGCTTCCCCACATCCACCCAATTGCCACTGTGAGCYGGAAAAGTGGTGGAGGAGCTCAGAGTGCCGATGGGATCGGAGTGTGACGTGCCAAGGGATTGGAGCTGGGACCCGCAGGGCAGCGGGACCGGGCACAGCCTCAGCCTGGGAAGAGAGAGCAGGGGCCGGGGCAGGGGGGAGTGAGCCGAGGTGGAGCTTGMCAAGTTTTAAGATGCAAATGTGGGTGAGGAATTGCAAAGCCTCGGTCCCCAGGCACGTCCGTGCTTGAGCCTCGCACAAAGGTTGTTCYAAGGCAGCAGCTCCTTTCTCCTGAGGCTTTTGTGTAACCTCAGGGCTCCGCTGGTGATGTCATCCCCGTGCCAAGGGCTGAGAGCTCAGCAGGGTCCCCGTGTGGCCGGGGAGACCCCCTGGCCCCCAGCCGTGCCCGGGAACTGCAGAGAGGAGCTGTGCCGGGGCTCCAGGGACCTGCAGGGCTGAGGCCACCATGAGAACAGGAGCAGGAAAAACCAGGAAACTTCCTTAAAACCTGTGGCTGAAAGAAATTGCAGGAGCYCAGCAGAGAAAAGGTGGGTAAGTGTAACAGAAGCAGGGATTGAGGTGAACCCTCAGGAACTTGGGTTTGTAAATCAATCCGTGCTGCCAGACACATGGATGGATGCAGGATTCAGGAGGGAATACTTTTAATATTCCAGTGTCTTTCATGGTGCATGTCACTGTGGGTGGAAAGGGCAAGACAAATATTAGCTGTGAAATAACTTCTGTGCATAGTGGACATTTTTGTTGTTGTGTGCAAAAAGTTTGCTTTATATTCACGGTGACCTCAACACAGACTTGACAGAGTGTGTCTGTGTTAAAATAGGACAGAAACTAAGGCAGAGGTGATTTGGGCCCTTTTAGGCAGGTTTGGGCCAGCAAAGCGTCTTGTCAGAGCTCCAACCCACTTCATTCTGTGATTCCCTTGGGAATCCTGCCCCTGCTGACTGGAAACCCTCATTCCCAGAGGAACGACCACCCTGTGAGCAGCTGGGCTTGGCCATCCATGGCTTTATCAGTGCATTCCACAACCCAGGAAACTCCTCTCCTTTGGCCTTCCTAACCCAGCTGCATCAGGCTCTTCCCACAACAGGCCTGGTTAATCATTTTGGGGAGGTTGACTGAGCAATTATCAAGCCCTCGGTGCTTCCAAGCAGGCTGGATATGTGCCACATAGACCAGGAAGTCCTCCAGGGAGCTCTGGGCTTGTCTGGAATGTCACAAACCCCCCTCATTGTTGTGCCTCTCGGTGTGCTTTTAAAATCAAACACTGTTGGAAGTTCGCTCTCCCAACTTACTGACCCCTGACCTCTGCCGTGAAATTCTTAGCAAMTATAAGAATTGTGGAGAGGAGGGTGGGGGTTTTTTGCTGCCTGCACTGTCCCTTTGGATTGCTGGAGGTGGAAAACATGGGGTGAGCCGTGAGCAGCTCAGGGGGATGGGTTATCCCTGGTGGGGGCAGGAGCATCACAGGGGACCTGCAGGTGTGCTGTGAGATGAGGTGTGGCCTGCAATGACACGGCCCCAAACGCTGCTTTAAAATGGGAACAACTGCAGCTGATTATCCAGGGAGGCGAGAGGCCAAATTGCACAGTCTCTACTTAATTTTTGTAGTATCTGTTCTTTCAGAATTTGTGAGTTCTGTGTTATTGACTCTGAATAGCAACGYGGTTTTCATTGCTATTAGCTATTAAAATGACACATTAATTGTTTCTGCAATTAAAAATGTGTTCAGCTCTCCTCCGTGCCAGCATTTGTGACATTCAGAAGTCATAAACATCAACCACTCCATCATTTTTGCTGTAAACACGTCCTACAAAAGTCATTTAATACCGGAGCCAGACCGAGAAACGCACCATGGTGGCTTTTTCCTTCTCTCACGAGGCTTAGAGGATATTAAAACTTTTCCCTTGACCCTTCCCACCAGGTGGATGCTTTGATTGGGAAACTTGGCCTCTGTCTGGCCGTCAGAGATGGCTGCAGTGATGGGGTGTGACACTCGGCACCCGAGGAGCGAGCACGCAATTGCTGGCGGAGGCTCCGTGCTGAGAAATCTCCAGGATTATCCTCATTTCAGGCAGTTGAACTTGGATCGTTTCAAGCCCCTTTCCATCTGGGAGGCTGCAAGCAGCAGCAAACSACAGGCTTGACCTTGGAATTATTGGTTGGCTTTTTGTGGTCTTGAGAGGCAGGATGAGGCGAGGGGAGGTTTCCTCCCCCCATCCTGGAGCCTTTCCCTGAGCTCCCATTGACAGGTTCCTACCTGAGGAGCAAACAAAGTGTYTGGGGTACACCTGGGAGAACAATCTCTGGTCTTGTGGAAGCTTTGCAGGTTTGATCTTGCCAGGAAAGCAGAGCAGGTGGGAGMTGCTGGAGCTTTTGTTCCGGCGCTGGTGCCACCGGGAAAATGGGATGGAWGAAAGGCTGATTTTTGTGTCGCTGGTTGTTTTGCAGGGAATGACCATCCGTCCCCTCGTTGACCTGTTGGCTGTCAAGAGGAAAAGGGAGAGTGCTCCCACCGTGGGAGAGCAGATCCACATTCGGGTAAGTGGAGCATCCACCAGCACGTGGGCAGGGCTTGCCGACATCGTCTGGGGTGTGTGTGTCTGCAGGGCCCAGCAGAGCTGCAATTTGACCCAAATCCTCTGCAGGTCAGCCCCTTTCCAGGCTGGAAGTCCTGTTCAGCCTCCTGACCGTGGGTTAGTTTTGCACTGGAAGAGCAGCCACCCATCAGGCTGGTGCAGCATCAGACAGTGCACAAACAGGACAGAAAAAAGTGATCCTCGCCCAAAACTGGAAGCTCTGACCTAACTCCAATTTTTCTGCTCTCTAGAAAGAGAGAAAGAGAGAGAAAATGGGGCTTGGTTGCTTTCAGGATTGGGAACTTCCATGTGTTTTCTGGTCCCATCACCACCATCGGTTTGGATATTTTTGCAAAAAAATGGGGAAAGGCAGGATAAGGTGGGTGCTGTATTGGAGGGAACCTCTGAAGTGCTCCATCCCTGGAATTATTCAGGGCCAGGTTGGATGGATTTGGAGCAACCTGGTCTATTGGGAGGTGTCCCTGCCCATGGCGGGAGGTGTCCCTGCCCATGGCAGGGGGTGGAAGGAGATGGGCTTCAAGGTCCCTTCCAACCCAAACCATTCCATGATTCTAAATCCATAAGCCAAAGGTGGGATTTCATTCCCCTTGTTCTCACCATCCAATCATGGATATTTGTAGTCAKGGAGGACTTCAGGGAGAGTCCCAGCTCCTGGAGATCAGCTACTCCCCCACTCAGCTGAGCCTTTGCATTTGCATCCAATGYAAAATTAATATATTTCTGAATCCAGTTGTTCAATCCCAGCCACATTTCTGTGGGCATGGCTCCTTCAGGAATATCACTGTTGTTGTCTCCTTTAGAAATAAAGAAATAAAGCCATTAGGGCTGAGCACATTTATAAAACCTGCTTGGCATCCTCACAATGAGGTTGTCCTGCAGGGCTTTGTCTGAGGTTAACRCCACAGCTCAGGAGGCTGAGGAGCCTTTTCCAATCGTGAACAGAGAAGACTTTGTTCTTTTGTTAGGGTGTGAATGGTAAATCATCTCAGAAATGTGTTTATTAGGAGGTGTGAGCTGGAAAGGGCCGTGCACCAGTTAAGCTGAGAAGGCAACAATGCAGATGGTTGGAATTCAGGGATGCAGAAGCCAGAAGAAGCTTTCTTCCTCAAATTTATTTCTCCATCTGGATAGTTGGGATATTCTTRCTCACAGGAGTGTGTGTGTGAGTGTAATTCCATAGAATCACAGAGTGGTTTTGCTGGGAAGAGGCCTTAAAGCTCATCTCATTCCACCCCCTGCCACGGGCAGGGACACCTTCCACTATCCCAGGTTGCTCCAAGCCCCATCCAGSCTGGCCTTGRACACTTCCAGGGATGGGGCACTCCAGTGGTTCCCTCCAGTGTCGTGATTTTGGAGGTGTTCAGAACACAGAGCTGCCAACAGCCATGTGAGGACACCAAACCCACACCAGACTGCAGGGCTGGGCCAGCTGCTCTGAAACTTTTCTAGTTCTGACCCCCCAAAAAGAGAGTTTTGAAAAGATTTAGAGCTGTAGGAAGTTCCAGGGTCATTGGTAGCTGAGTGTGGAGGAGCAGAGCCCTCTCCCAGTTCAGAGATGCTGTTAGAATGGAAAGCAGCGTGGGAAATTACAGAAATTTAACTGTTAGGTGGAAAACCCAACCTGTCTGGGGGTTTTATATAATTTTAAACAACAATAATGTATTTATATAAGGCAAGATATGGCCAATGATTTCATTTATTCTGGGGGAGGGCAGTATTTACTATTCAAGTCAAAGCAACTTTATGTGTTGCCTACATTTATACCCTGAAGATCCTGATTTCCTSAGACAAACTGTCCTCAAAAACCCCCTATGAGCCTTTCCAGCTTCTCAARGCCCAGTGGGCAGGACATGGGAGCAGATTCACGGCCCTCAGCATTTACTCCCTGCTTGCCCAGACCCAGAAGCAAACCACTGATTGTACTCCAGAACTGATGGATACACGTGGATGAGGGGATGGGGAACACCCCCTCTCCTTGTTTGCCAGCYCCACATCCCCAGCTGGAAGCACCCCCTGGTTTGTGTGTGGCTTTGGCTGGTGCYGGCTGGGTTCATCACGTATGCAACCCGTGCAGAGCTAAATCCTCTCTTCCCTTTAGTTCCTGGATCATTTGCTGGCTGGCATTGAAGATATATCTGGACACTGGGGACAGTATTACTGGAAAGACAAGTAAGGATTTGCCAAAATACAGCTGTGTAYATGTGTGGGGAAAAAGGGAGGTTGGTTCCTATCCCTGCCTTGTTCATCCTTGTGGCACGAGGGAGGTGACACAGGGACAGCTTTTCCATGTCCAAGGGGACATCAGGTTCTTGGAGCACTTCCCTGCGTGCAGACACCTCTGTCCATCACCCTAAAAAGATCCTTTCTCCTCTCCTGTTGTGTTTKTCTCTTCTTGTCCAAAGAAATCTGCTGGAAACGACCTGGCCATCACACACTGCCTGTCCCGAGCTGTGCACAATTAACATTAAAAATCTGAATTAGCAGCCACTGCTTGTTGTGGACTGAAATTACAGAGATCTCTACAGATATCTGTAGCATAGTGCTCAATTTTCATTGAATTCCGGTAGTTTGTGCATTTTAAAATTTAAAAAAATGCAGTGAGATTTAAAAAAAAATGTAAATAACATAAAATATACTAAAAACGATCTACCAGATTTAATTCCTTGGTGGTGCAGRCACAGATGCAGCTGGTGGAGATTTTTTTTTTAGGAATGCTCATGCTTGGAAGTGCCACTAGAGGGTATGGGAATCACTGCTGCTGAGGAGCATCCTAGTGAGCAGGTCTTGGAGATATCAATGATCTCAGAGGTCTTTTCCAACCTAAATTATTCTCTGATTTGAGCAGAAAGGAAGAGGAAATGGCTCAAGAGGGAACCTGGAAGTGTTTAAATCTGGGGCTGCTGCACATGCTTGTAGCACTTCTAGAGAKTTCATGATAAATCTGGCACTTTGGAGGAGTTTTTATTGTATTTAGCAGAGTTTAAATATTTTGACTCATGTAGTGCAGAAATTATTAGGGACTGACCTCTTGGACCATCGAATTCTGAGGAGAAGTTAATGGGATATAATGAATTTAATGGAATATGRGGCAGTCGTGGGCTAYGAYCCYGCTGCTTTGCTCAGGTCTGTCGGGKCTGGGGARCCAGAGGGGGAGACTAAACCCATCCTGTTTTGTTCTCCAACAGGTTGGAATATTTCAACAGCAAATACCTGCAGAAGATCCTGCTCCGGGAGTACGACCAGCCCAAGTCCAGCATCGTGCTGCTCTACGAGAAGCTGGAGCGCAAACACGCCATGGAGCTGGCCCAGGCTGGGCAGCTGGGCCACGGCCTGGCCCACCCCTCCTTCCTGTGAGCAAACAGCCCTGAAAACTCAGCACTGGGGGCTAAAAATGATGGGGTGGGTGAGCACCACCCTGCACTGATGGTGGCTCGTGGAGGGTCACCTGTATCCCCCCCMGGAGTTCCATGGAAATGGCGCTCTGAGGAAGAGGCTCCTGCCCAGTTCTGGGTGGGTTTGCACTGYTGGATGTCCTGAGTGGCCACTTCAGAGCTCGCAGGTGGTTCTGCTCTGCCACAGCTCCCCSTGCCTCTTTCCTCCACCAGGGAGCACACGGGCAGCTCAGCTCTGATGCAAATGCCAAATTCCCCCTCTGCCGTGAGCTCCGTCCCAAGGAGGAGCTGCTGGCTGTGGTGGGATCCCCGAGGGCTGCTGGGGAGGCACTGGGATTTGGGGATGCACTGGTTGTCCAAAATGAGGTGTTCTGGTTTTCTTTGCAGCAGCAACGACAGGACTGTCATAACAGACCAAAAACTGGAGGATGCCCCAAATCCCGACGCCCTGGATAACATGCAGGAGATCTTGGCGAGGAACCTGTACCGGATCAGGAGGACGGTACCACTTTTCCCTCAATCCATATTTGAAATGCCCAACAACACACATTTCCTTGGTTCTCCCAACAGCCCGAGCAGATGCTGTGAATATTTCCATAATTACCCGGGGTGTCTCTTTGTGAGCAGAGAATAGCTGGCTGTGTGGAGCCAGATCCAGTTTCCAAGTCGGTGGCACATTTCTGTTTGCAGCCTGACAGCTTTTGAAAGGTTCACCCAGTCAGCCTGTAATTTCGTGGAATATTTTCGGCACCGGTACCCGGCAGCGAGAGGGAGAAAGGAGGAGCACGTGGCACTTCAGGCTCTGGGGTAGCAGATCCAGCAGCAGCTCCTGGGGCAGAGCAGGGATGGGGTTATCCTCATGGTGCACTTTTCCCCATGGAAGAGAGCTGTGAGTGGGAATTAATCTGCAGAGGTTTTAAAACCAGCCACCAGTTTTGCCGTGGAACTGGTACAGTTGGTTAAAAGGCATAAAAACCCCCACTTGCTGTTTGCAGAATCATGGATCATGTCTGGGGTTTTACACAGCACCTCGGGCCGTGCGTTGGAATTGCTGTTCATAGGGAGATTTATCCTTAAAATCCACCTAAGCCTTTGTTTTATGGATTGCACACAAAATACGGAGCCCTTAGGGATGGGGCTGGTGTGGGCAGCTCAGCACAGAGGGGTCAGCCTCCCCCTCCTGTTCCTCTGCTGAGCTGAGGGAATAAGACTGGGAAGAAACTTATGGACATGGTGAAGGGGATGAAGGCACAGCTCCTGTTTGCACTTAGTCCTGTGTAAATCCAGCCCTAACCCCTTGTAGTGACAGAGTTATCCCARCTCCCACTGGTGTTAGTGGGAGATTCCAAGTTGCTTGGGTGGCATCTTTTGAAGCAGGATTTATGGTTCCCATTGTTTGCATGATTTCTGTGGGAAGGTGGGGCTGGTGTAAAACGTTGGAGGGGCTGAGGCTGAGGGCACCTYGAGCAGAGTCATTTTCTGTGTCACCTGGACTGTCAGGTGTAACTCACTCTTGTCGTTCAGTGATTTCTTGGGTGATTTGGCATAAAAAAGCAGAGTTTGGAGTCCCATCTCCCTCCTGCGGCGCTCTCCATCCCCACCTCCCATAAATCGGTGTATTGCCATAACTCGGGGTGGCTGCAGGGCGGGGAGGACCCTGGGGGACACAGGCACTGCAGGGAGGGTGGGGCTGGTCCCRTGTCCAGCAGGGTCTGTGGTGCCTCGTGCAGGGCCCGGCGTACAACAGGCACACCCTGCCCGGCGACTCCGAGCCCACGGAGCGAGCCAAGGAGATCCTGATCCTGCGGCACAAGAACCTGCTGGTGGAAGTGAGCGGGAGCGACGCCTGCAGCTCCAGGAAGGAGGTAAGAGGGAGCACAGGTAAGCRAGGCCGTGCACAGGCTGCTTTCCCTGGTGTAACAACAGCCTGGCTGGTGCTGATGGGGTTTCCTTTTAAAAACGAATCTTGTTCCTTAAAAATTAAAAAAAGGGTCTCRATCCCAAATCGCATTCCAGTGAGTAGGAAATACCAAGAGGAAAAAACCCCCAAGCCAACCCCTGGCAAACCAAGGAGCCCTCCTGAGCGCAGCCCCGCTCAGAGCTTTGTGAACACAAATTTCCACCCGTGCTAAGAAATTTATTTMCTGAGCAAATGTTATTAATTGGGCTTCCCTCTCTGGATTCTGAGGTCTGGTTTTCCCATGTTTTCTTTTCTGGGAGATTTCATCAAAGACAGGAATTTGTCTCCCCCATTGTCGGTGATCCAGAGGGACTGYAAATATTTGAAAGTGTTCAGTGTTTTTTGCCCCCCAACTCTTTTGAAAAGACAGAAGTGTTTTTGTGAGCTTCCTTATTCATTCTGGGGGTGAGTTTTTAATTTTTAAATGCAGCTACAGTTCTGGGCAGGCTTGAAGGAAGTAAAATAGAGGGAAGTTTTGCTTACTGGATTCCTAGGAGAAACAAAAATTTTTCCAGTTTATGACTGGCACAGCTCTGTGTTGGTTCRTGTTCTGAATCAGGGGAGGAACAGGGTAAATACAATGTCTGTGCCTGGTGAAGACTTTTGCTCTTTGGAAATCAGTGAGAATGGGCCAACATTTCCCTATGGAAAGAAAAAATTTCCAGGAATGGTGCATGAGGAGCAGGCTTGGTCTTTTCAGTTCCTCCCATCCTTTAGAGGAAAAGCATTTGACCCTTGTCATATTTTGCTCCYGAATCCCCAGGCCAGCAGCAGTACAGAATCACAGAACATCCTGAGCTGGAAGGGATCCAGGAGGATCATCAATCCACCTCCTGGCCCTRCACAGGACAACCCCARGAATCCCACAATGCCTGAGAGCGTTGTCCAAACACTCTTTGAACTCTGGCAGGCTTGGTGCTCACAGGAATTGCTGAGCCATCCCTGAATTTCACCCACTTCTCCAAATTTTTAGGATTTGATGGTTTGRGCAGGAGCACCGTCCAAGCGTGAGCTGCGGTCTCTAATCTGGGCAGCCAAACTCCATCACTGACGAGAACAGAATGACCTTTTAGAAAGGAATAAATCACCTTTGCTTATTTAGATAGTAATTTTCCATGACAGCACAAGAACTTGGGAGTGCTGTGAGCTTTTTTCCACTCCAATTTCCTCGTGGAAGTGCCAATCGTGGAGGAGCCCACCGAGAGCGGCGGCACCGCACCAAACGCTGCTGCTCAGCCCTTCCTTCCCGGGAAGGTGTTCTGGGCTCTTGCAAACAGCTTAAAAGATTTAATTTGATCATTTACATGCTGATTGGTACTTACAATTCAGAATAGATAGGCAAGAACATGGCATGTTCCTGTAGAACATTTGGTATAATTAAACTTCAAAAGAGCGGCATCAAACTCCGGCTGATTTGGAGCACGACGTTCCCTACTTTAAGGATATCTGATTGTTAACCCTTGTGCTCCTGCTTTTCCCTTCTCTGCTGCGTTTGGTGGGGAATTCAGGAGCTTTRGGAAGGGTGTTTCTCCTGTTCTTTTGAGTGCTTGCAGCTGGGCTTTCAGGGAGCAGGATRTTTTTTGGGGAATTGCAAAAGCAGTAGGATTCACTCTGTGTCTGTACTGATTCGTGGATGGTGGGAAATGCCCTGTGAGGGTGGGAAATGCCCTGTGGATTATGGAAAATGCCGTTGGGATGCTGAACGCTGACTGTGGTGTCAGCAGAGTCACTTGTTGGTGCTGATCACGCCCCTTCCCTGCAGCCACCTTGGCTTTGTTCCMGGCTAAGGGAAGCAGATGCAAATCCCAGAAAGGTTTGGGGAGGGACCTTAAAGCCCAATCCAGTTCCAACCCCTGCCGTGGACAGGGACACCTTCCACTACATCAGGTTGCTCCGAGCCCTGTCCAACCTGGGAGACAGTAAATCCTGGGAGCTGATCCCAGTGACACCTGTAGGGCTGACTCCAACCCAAGAACCATCCCTCAGTGCCCARAAGGAGAAGCCAGGCCAGTTTTGTGTCATCAGCAGCTCATCTGCTAATTTTTAAGAATAGCTGCCTCATTTACTGTGAATAGAAATAAAATGATGCCCCAAAGTGATGGGATAATGCTCTAACAGAGCCCTGAAATATTAACACCATATTAATTTTATATATATAATATTATATAATATTAAGGAGGGTGGGTGAATGCTGTTATTTCACGCTGTAGGAGGACAGATGGCAGAATTTGTCAGCAGAAAGAAGGAACACTGTGCTAAAAAGTAGATTTTAGCCTATTATAAGCAGCTCATACTTAAAAGTTTTTGGGAAAAAAGCAGCTACTCATGTTTCTTCCGTGCCAAGTTGACAAGAAAATGGTATTTTCTTGATTAAAAAAAGAGATAAATGAAAAATTTAGGTGGTTAGTGTTCGAGATTTTTCTGATTGTCAGATATTCCATCTTTTGTAATCCCAAAGGGAAGGGTTTGGCCTTCCAGGTTTTGAGTCAGCAAGAAAAACTTGGCTGCTGTCACTGGACACGATTTTCTGTTCTGCATCTCACCACGAGATGGAAGCATTACAACTGTGTTTGCAGATCCAGCTGGAAATCCAGGGACGGGAAACAAACTTCCAGCAAAAGGCCACCGAACCCCTCTGGTGCTGGTGCAACTCCTGCAATTCTCTTGCCAGTCTTGGAAAAAGCTTTGTGATACRCTGAGTGTTAGGAACCAAGGGAATAATTTAAAAATCCCTTTGGTTCAGTAGGAACTCCATTTTTTTTTGCTTGCTGAGTGTCCATTTTTCTTTTTTAGTGCAGCTGGTGAGAGCTTTGCTTTTAAATATGAAGCTGTTGCAGCTCAGTTAAATTCAYCTTATATTTTATTAGGTGCTGGTTKGTCTTTTCCCYCMCAACACAAAATCAGGGATGTGTGGGAGAACATCCTCGTGTGGGTTGGTGTCCAGGCTGGGGAGGAGCTGAGTTCATCCTGGCTGGGGGACAATCCATCTCGGAGGAACCAGTGCCCTCGCCAGGATGGACAGGGGTCTGTGGCCAACACCAGGCTTCAGCCAGGATGGATTGGAGCTGGATGATCCTTAAAGTCCCAACCCAGACCATCCTGTGACTCTGCGTCACCTCTCCTGGGTGCCTTTGGGGGTCTCCTGCACTTGGGGTGCTTTTACAGCACGGAGAGGTGGCCCTTGGGCTGTGTCAGGAGCCTCCTCCAAGGGGATTTTGGAGAGCGAACAGGGAAAAAATAGGGAAAAGCAGCAAGAAAAGAACAATCCTCGTCCCTCCGGAGCAGGTTAAGTCTTTACACCAGGCACAAGGACCTTGGCAGGAGAGCGAGGTGACTTCAGCTCTGAGCCGCAGCCCCGGGGGATTAACTCCGAGACTGTTTCCAGCAGAAAGTTCGCCTTCCTCCGCCTGAGGACAACATTCCTGCCGAGGGCTGCCGCTTCCTGGAGCTGTGCATCCCTGCTGGCTCCCAGCGCCTTTGGGGCTTGCCCGGTTCCAGGCAGGGATCCAGCCCGGGCTGCGCTGATCCCGAGAGCCGGGACAGGTTGGATTCACCGCGGAGCATCCAGCAAATCCTTGCACCTGTAGCCAGGCAACTCTGTCCTCTTTTCTCCTGCCAAACCACCAGGGCACTCCCCCAGAAGGAGCTTATTGGGAGCCATGTGCGTGAATGACACGGCGCCTTTGGGAATTATGTGGGAGCCCTTTCACGGAGCAGGCTCTGGGAAGCGTTCAATGCCCCTGGGAATGGCTTTCCAGGGAGCCGGGCGCTGCTGCCGGGGCCGGGCAGGCATTGTTATGAAAATGGTCCATAAAAGGGAGAACAAGGGATGCGGGGCAGCGGCCCTCGTTAGGGGAGGGAGGAGAAGGGACCGAAACAAAACAGAAAACCAGGCTGGGAGGTGTCCAGGGTTATTTTGGCAGTCTGGGTTTCTGGACCGAGGTGCCAAATCACAGCTGCGTGAGAGGCTTATTCCCAGTTTGCAGAGGCACCGAACAATCCAGGCAGCATTGTGCTACCTGATTTTTATTTTTTTTTCATTCGTGTTTTTTTGTCCTGGAGGGTGGAGATTAGCGCTGGAGTGAAAGGACAGGGAGCTCGTTAGTGCCAGCTCGTTACCTGCCTCCTTGGCCTGCAGCCAGCGTGGGGAACAGCCAAGGTGAGAAACATCCATATCCTGGGGACAGCTTTGCCTCCTGCACTCCCTGCCCCATTCTTCCAGCTCCAGGGCTGCTCCTTCCCAGCGTCTCTGCCCAACCATTCCTGGGGAGCTCAGACCTCTTCCACCAACTCAAAACATAATTCCTGCATTAYGCAATTCTAATACTTTAAGCCTCTGACGCTGGCTGAGCTTGAATTCTAAATTCTTAACAGTCTATAAAGAACTTCCAGTGTTCAGCAAAGTTGTGGATGCCCCATCCSTGGAAGTGTTTTAGGCCGATTTGGATGGAGCTCTGAGCAACTTGGTCTAGGGAAAGGTGTCCCCACCCACAGCAGAGGATTAGAATGAGATGATCTTTAAGGTCCCTTCCAACTCAGGCCATTCTCTGATTCTATGTTGAAACAAATCAGGCCTGGAAATATTTCCTGCCATCTCTCCAGTCTGTTTTTAGCAATACTTCTTTTTTATTTGCTTGTTTGTTTTTTTTTCACGGCTAAAGCTAAACAAATGGGACTGAAATCCTTTGGGGGGATTGCAGAGGGTTGGTTTGTGAGGCAGGAGTGTCATTCACAGACTCAGAGCCACCTCCACAAGGCACTAAAGTCCTTCTCTCCCTCAGTCCCAGAGGGAGGACTCGTGCTCGGCGCAGGGYGAGGCCACTCTGCAGCCCAAGCTCTGCCGCTCCTTCACCGGTGAGTTGGGGAGCTGGGGGTGATTCCCTGCCCTTTCCTCCTCACCCTCATCCCCGTGGGATGGCCCAGCGGGTGGCAGGGAGGATGTGGGACAAAGTGGTGCTCCTTGGATGAGCCTCATGAGCGAGCAGGGAGAGCCGAGAGCCTTCCCAGCCCCGGTGCCCCCGCTCAGCCCAGCTGAGATCGCTGTGAATGGTTCGGGTGGGAAGGGCCCTTTCAAGGCCACCTTGTCCAACCCCTCTGCCACAGACAGGGACATCTCCAACGAGGTCAGGTTGCCTCATCCAACCTGGGACGTAGCTGTTTCAATCCACAATTTACTAGGGATACTTCAATTATGTTCTTCCTGAATGAAAACCACAAGTGTAAGCTGAGCAAAGTGATAAAAAACATTGGTTTGGGGTGAGTTTCTTTTTCACCCCAGGGAAGGAGGAAGGAGATTGTAACCCTTCCATCATGGCTGCACATCCTCCCCAAAAAAATCCCTTAATGTGGCAATATGGCATTCCAAGTGCTCCAGCAGGACACCTGCATCTCCCAGAGCTGCTTTAAGGTGGTCACTGGCGTGAATTTTTGTTCTGCAAAGTTGCAGGTGGGGACTGACAAAGAAATGGTAATATTAATCCAAGTGCTTAATGTATTTCAAAGTATAAAACAGGGTTTAAATTGCCTTTTTTGGGGGCTTTTTCTTCCATGGAGACACTGATCTTTGTCTCCTGTTTCGTAATCGGGAAGCGATCCTTGGAGTGGAACAGCTCATCCCCAAGGAGCACGTGGAYACCTCAGGGTTTCTTCTTTCCTGTTGGCCCCCAGACAAGGATGTGTCTCATGGCTTTTCTCTCCCCACAGTGGGCACCACGGAGAAGGTTCGGGAAGTGAAGGAGAGCCGCTCCAAGTCCGTGTGTGCCATCCCACCCAGCGCAGGGACCTGGGGCGGGAGGAAGGACRCGAGGAAGGAGCTGAGTCTGGAGATGGACAAACACAAGGGATGCTCTGCCTTCCCGTGAGGGCTCTGACTCCCTCGTGGAGGGCTGCTCCACGTGTAGATAGTGTAAATAAGGTGCACACTGGGAAGGACAGCGTGGGCAGGGCAGGATATCCGGAGTGGTTTGCGTGGAAAGTTGCTTTTAGTGCCCAGTGCTGGGTTTTCAGTGGGAACTGAGGGAAAAGTTGCCCAGCTGAGCACTAGCAATGCCAGGGAATGGCTGAGAGGGAATTTCTAAGGAATTTCTAGGAAAAATTGGCCTSTTCAGTGTGGGAAAATTGCTGAAACTGCCTACAGCTGCAAGGAAGGATGTTTTAATAAGGTGAGATATGGGATCTTCTCATTTGTAGTCAGGGATAGGCTAAACAGCAGGGAGCATTTGGATTATGGGTTGGGAAAAACTTGATAATCTCGAAGAAGGTTTTATTAGGGGATGGAGGAAAGAGCAGAAGCAGCAAAAGGTCTCTTCTRCTCCTCAGGAACGGAAGGATCCTGGCTACAAACATGAATCCCATGAAACCCAAAGTTAAATGATCCAGTTAGATGAGGGAYTGTCCCACACCCAGCCACAGTTCTGCTAATGAAAAATTATTGCTGCTGAGTTGAAAGGAGAAATATGTTCTTACTGGTTTTTAAAAATTTGTGTAAGGAATGGTTCACCCCAAAGTTAAAATGAGGAAGCCACGAGATGAGGGTGACAGTCCKTAAATAGATGGGAAAGTTTTCTGGTGTGGTTGGTTGCATCAGTCCTGTAAAGATACTCCAGGATGGTCTTTGCTGCCACAGCTGGGAGCTGTGGGGTCAGAGGGGTTTGGAAGTGTCTTCTTGGAAGATGCAGCCAAGAGAGTGACCCAAACYCTGGCTGCTTCTCCCAGGAAAGGTGTGAGCCCTTTGCACAGCAGATCCAGGTAAACTCCAGGGGTAGGACCTGAGGAAGGCAGATATCCCTATGTTTGGGTGATTTTCTTTGAAACTCCAGGTAAGTTCAAGCCTTTGAATTCTTGTCCTTACTGAAATGGACAGGGCAGGTTTTAGTTTTGCATTGATATTTTTCTTTCTCTTCCCCTTCCTCTGATCCAAGAGGTTTTAATCTGAACAAGTGGCTCTTTTGAAACAACATTAAAAGAATCTATAGGAATTCACAGCCTCCCCTCCATGATCTTTTTGGGCTTGCAGAGCTGGGCTCCTGTGGGCAGAAATACTCCCTTGGAAGATCCATGCATGGTACATTGGGGCTTTCATTTGGAATTAAAGGCACAAACTTGTGTGTGTTTGCTTTGCAATGATCCRAGGTCTCATTTTCTTCTGGCCAAATTCCTTCCTCATTCCAGTGTCCTGGCATAAGCTGATGTAGCTCATGCTGGCTTGAAGGCCACTCCATCACTGGAAATTCAGCTCATTGCAAAGGAAAATTGGACCTTTTAGCAATAGATGTGTGTTTTATGTGTGTATATACAGATATGTACAGATGTATTGATTTTAATATATCTCATTGTCATCTTCAGTTAATTTATTACAATTTTGGTTTGTTTCCTCGTTTAATCCACTGTGTGTGGGAACCAGGTGGATTTGGCTGTACTTTGTTTAGAAGTCTGCCCATTTTCAAATATATTGTGATATATGACATGTATGACATAAAATATAACATTTATGAGTATGTTGAGGTGTTTTACATTTCCAATTCAATTAAACACGCTGTGTTATGAGGTCATCTATGAGTTATTCCCTCCTTGCACCCCCAGCATGCTCCTGATGGTGTCATCAGGAGCTGGGGACATGCCAGGGSTGTCTCTCTGGGTGTCATTCCAGGCTGGAATGACATCTGCCTGGAACAGCAGCTCCTTCAGCTCTGCCTCGTCCCACCCTTGGCCAGTGATCYCAAGATCATGAGGGAGGAAAGGGATTGTAAGGAGGGAGGAAAATGGGCTGCTCGTTGGTGAAAGCCATTGCATACCAGGGAGAGAAAAAAAGAAATTGGCTTAACAAGGAGTTTTTAATCAAGTACAGAAACTGTGATTGGCTAATTCTTGCTTGGGTTTTGTTTGGTGGTTTTTTTGGCTGTTTTATTTTATACTTTTTATACATTTGCATCTGAACTGTGCTGTTTTTGTCCAAAATACCTGGAGGTCTGTACCACCTTTGTCTCGTACAGCACTCATYGTTCTTCTGGGCATCAAGCACTTCAATAAGGAGCTTTTTCCAACTGAGATTCCCATCAGGTAAAATCAGTTCTCTGCAATGTCATTATGAGCTTATCAAGGACCTTATCAAAGGAGGCTGTTTTGGCAGGGCTGGATTTCTTTGTGATGCTGTTGTAGGCAATGGAAGTGGTTGGGAGAATGCCAGAAAATGGAATGGAAATTTTATCTGATGTGGAAAAAAGGAAAAAAAAAATCCTTGTGTTTTTCTGAAATTGTACATTTTCATCTCAATTCAGCACAAGGGACATTTCCCTGCCAGGATCTCCCAGCTCCTGGCAATTCCAGAGGTTGCTGGCTCCAGGTGTGCAGCTCAGAGGCTGCTCCAGCCAGCCCCACATTCCCAAGCACAGGCACTGGCTGGATCCTGCACGGATCCCAGCCCATCCTGCCCTCCCAGCCCCACTTTGCAGTGCTGGGTCCACAAATACCTCTCTGCTGCATGAACAATTTGCTTGATCTGCAGAGGAGACAATATTCCCTGCAGGACATTTTTTCCCAGTGAGTCACTCTGCCCCAAATTTCACCTTCTGGATACTGGGGATTTTTTCTGAAAATTTCTTTGCAAAATATAATAACCCAGCTAAAGCTTTTATGAAGTATTTTCCAGTCACTCAGTGGCCAAGCCCTCTGACTAGTTTGTATTTCAGCCCAGAATACCTTTGATAATCTTTGCCAGTATCCAGTGTTGGTGGTCTTAAAATTCTACAACCGAGTGGAAAACTGTTAAATGCTCAGGCTTCAGAGCATGCCTAATTAATTCTTTCCAGGGTTTTAGTCCTTTAAAAAGTGTTAAAAACACGGATTCAGTGTATCATTGAATATTGCATGGTTCTGTGGAAATAAATTGCATCAGTTTGATTCCTTTAGGAGTTCAGAGAGTTTTTGCTCTGTGCTTATTCTGGAAGTTTACAGGAGTCTGTGGAAAGTTCAGGTTAAAATGGGCAAAAGTTGTTAATGAGGGGGAGTAGCTCGAGAGCCCAAAAGCCACATCAGAAAACTGTGCACAGACACCCAGCAGCTGCATTTGAAAATCAGGCGAAATYTCCCTTGTGCTCACAACTCCAAAAGCATTTTGTCATGTGAACTACTTTTCATATTTTTATTTTGAGCAGAAACCCACCCTCGTGTTTATTTTATTTCAYGACTGCTTAAGGAGATTATAAAGACTTAATCCTGGAAAGCACTGGCAGGGCTTGAGGAGCAGGTGAGGCAAATTGGAGCTTTTTTCTCTCCTGACATCAAGTCCTGGAGGGGATTCAACCTCAGCAGGAACGTTAAGGATCTTTCAGCATCCAGGCTTATGTGCTTCTCCCGAGAGACGTGGAGACGGGAGAGATGAAAGGGGAGCATGGGATGGAGATGAACTGGAGATTAGGATTTTAATGCAGAATTAAAGGGGCAAATGTCAACATGGGAATCTATTCCTCTCCCTCCCAGCACAGCTCAGACTGGGGGATTGCTCTTTGTGAAACCATCCAGGGACGTTGGTGGCTTTTCCAAGGTAAAGTTGGAAGTGTTTGGGTGCTCTTGTCATGGTCTGGTTGGTTTTGCTGTCTTTGGTGTCTTCTTAGTCTGAGGTTTGGGGAGAAAACAGTAGAGATTCACAAGAGGGATTCACCCACCTATTAAGGAAACAGTACATGGAACATCTTTTGGAACAGGACAGATCATAGAACCATGGAATCATTTTAGTTTGGAAAAACCCTTTAAAAACATGGAGACCAACCATGCCCCACCACTGCCAAGGCCACCACTGCCTCATGTCCCCAGGTGCCACATCCACAGGGCTTTCAAATCCCCCCAAGGATGGGGACTCCACCCCTGCCCTGAACAGCCTATTCCAGGATTTCACCACCCAGCATGGTCAGGCCAAGCTCCAATTCTGCAGATCTCCAAAGGCACTCGGCAAAGTCAGCCCTGAAATCTCATCTCTTTATCCAATTCCAAGAAATCCTCTGCTTTCAGCATGAGACAGTGAAAATATGTTGATCTATCTACATAAAATGTAAATTTTTTCTGCGAGCACRGATCAAACCACAGGAAATAACAACACAGACTGTGCTGATGGAGTCTTTGATCAATCCAAAGGTAAAACATCAATTCTGTGAGAAATCTGAGCTGACTTGCCCCAGCTCCTTGCTGGAATATGTATGATTTGGAGAGTCACAACTTTGGTTTAAAAGCTTAAGGGGAAAAAAAATCCTCAGGATCTATTAGGAATTAATAAACTGCTCAGGATACAATTTTCCCTTCCTTCCACCAAAGTCCTGGAGCTGCCCATGGTGGCATCATCCTTTGACCTCTGTGGATAAGAGGATGCTGAAGGCAGGTCCCTGCTGGCACCAGGRGAGGTAAGGGAGGAAAGGGAGGGTTGTTTTCCTTGGGAATTAAATGGTGTTTGTGTCTGCCTTTGCGTGGAGCGTGGAGCTGGTCAGTTAATTCACCCCTCTGGCTTTGGTCAGCATTCCAGAGATCCCAACACAGGCTCCAAAGGACAACCAACATCATCATCAGTTTYTACAGGCTTTGGGAGAGACCACATGGTCTCGTTGTCCAGGAATATTTTGGATCCTGAAGGTGATGGGCACATGCTTGGGGCTATGACAAGGAATCAGAGAATGTTCATGGAATCCCAGGATGGTTTGGGTTGGATGGGACCTTAAAGATGATCCAGTTCCAAACCCTGCCGTGGGCAAGGACACCTCCCACAGGACCAGGTTGCTCCAAACCCCATCCAACCTGGCCTTGAAAGAAAACACCTGCCAGGAGTGGGATTTCAGTGCGTGGGGAGACATTTCAACCTTGGGAACTCAATTCCTATTCCACAGCCCAGGAATCTGAGGATGTTTGAGTGGGCCCAAGGCAGCCTGTGAGGAGCCAAGGCTGGGCACCAGCAGAGCTCTGCCTCAGCCACGCTGGGGTTTGCTGCCAGTGGGACTGAGAATTCCTGAGGACAATTCCAAGTGGCAAACAGCACTAACTCGGAATGTGCAGCAGCACAAAAACAGCAGCACCAAATGCAGCAAAACACACCCAGAAATGTGGAAGTGTGCATTAATCTCTTTTTTTAAAAAATAATTACACAAGTGCCCACTTTGCATTTTAATTTTATGTAATTGCAGTGTGATCTACAAAAAAAAATTCCTCCCTCCTGGTGTGCAAATCCCTTGTTTTCACCCAGCTCTTCCAAGTGTTGCCAAAGCTCCCCTCAGTCCTGTCCAGCTTTGAGGAGATCACAAGCAGAGGTGGCAACAAATTCTCCTGTCCCTTCAGCCAGGTTTAACCAGGATTGTGTGTCAGTTAAATGGCAACTGATTGGAATTACACTAATGGATTATTTAGGTGATAGGTAGGTTGTACTTTGTATTTAATTAACCATTTTATGTTCAATACAAAGAGGTAGTCTCATTGCAGCAGTGGAGCACCAGTGACTGTGAGATGGTTATTGCTGTTCAAAACTATGGAAAAAAGTGGATATGCTGGGAAAGGGATAATTTGTGTAGGAATGGTATGAGTGGAGGTGGGACAGTGAGGAAGAGAAGCTTAATGTGTTATTTAACAGCTGCAATATTTAAGAAAGAACAGTGCAGAGGATAAAATATTATAATTGAAATTGTTGTGCTTATAGCAGGTTGAGCACATTCATCACTCCATATTCCTCAATAAGTAGTCAAAATTTTCCACAACCCTCTCCAGGTTCCCCAAGCAGTGTGCAGTTGCTCTGGGATACCCAGATGTTCCCAGGTAACTTTAAATATTAAATTGATTTGGAAATTAATTTGGCAACACAAATTCCCATAGGATGGGGAAGTGAACATCTTCATCTCCCCCAGTGTTTAGAGCAGGTCGTGGCTAAGGCTGAGGTTAGAAAATCAGAACTTGGTTTCTCACTGTAATTTAAATTTCTTCTCACAGCCTCCTGGCCTGTCACAGGAATATGGTTATTGCCCCACAGAAATTATCATTTTCTTAGTCTGGCATCCCATTCCTGGCAGGGATTTGCAGCAGTTGCTCCAGCAGAAGCCAAAGACGTTGGGAACAAAACGGCAGTGAAATTCCATGCAGGAATGTCCTTGTTCCCAGGAGACACTTTTCCCACAGCAGGCATTGGTGGAGGGGTATGGATCCATATAATCCACTTTTCCATGGCAGGAGGGAGAACATCATTTACAGCTGCAGGACACCCCGGTGTGTCCGTGTGTCACCTGCTGGGATGCTCCTTGCCCAGCTCCGTGTGGACCTGCCTGGCGCAAAGGGGTTGATTGCATCACTTCTGAGAGTAATGGGATATTTAAGATATCCCAGTGGTTTTTTTTTTTCCTTGGCTCTCTGGGGTTACTTTCTGTGAAAGCTGCCTCAGAGGGAGGAGGAGACGCAGATTCCAGAAGTGCCACTCGTGGGACACGGCGAGAGGTGTCCCAGCAGTGCCTGAGGACACCACGGGCTCCACGGTGTGGGGAAGACCTTTGAGGCCACCTCTGCTCCCACCACAGCCAGCTCGTCTGTGCAGAGAGGAAAAWCTCCTCAGTGTCCCGGGAATTCTGCACTGGGACCACTCCTGATCTAGAGCCGTGTCCTGAGGGCTCCTCCRGCAGGAGCAGCCGTGTGTCCCCCTGGAGAGCTCCCTGCTGTCCCTCCATCGCTGTTTGTCACGATCCTTCATGCCACAGCTGCTCGCTCCCCCCAGGTCATCTGCTTTTATTAGTGCTGCTCCACCACCCCCTGAAACTCACACCGGCCAGGAGATCCTTATCCACATCCAAAAATAGCATTCCCCTGGCCCCKCTCTTCCAGCCGCCCGGGAGACTTCGGGGTTTTCCTCCTTTTCCGTTCTCCGGCGCYGCTGGTCCCCCCTGTGCCCCATGAAGGCCGGAGCAGCCGCGCTGGCGGCCGGGATCCTGGGGGGCTCGGGGCTGCTGCTCTTCCTSGTCGCCTTCGGGACGGATTACTGGCTCCTGGCCACGGACACCTGCGGGGCCTTCGGGCATGGGAACAGCACCCTGAGCGCCGAGGGGGTGAGCTCTGAAACCTTCCCTTTGGAAGTAATTGACTTACCTGAGTGATCGCAAATCTGAAATTTTGAAATGTGGGATAATGTGCGAGGGACCTGYTGATGTAAAACATCGGCCTGAGCTGAAAGTTTAAATTCTTTGAAACCCAAACCGGCTYTTCCGTAGTATTGAGCATTTTGACTGGAGTGAAGCTTGTCTAGGAAACATTGAGATGGCACCTCTGTAATCTGGCAGATACGAACACTAGAGAATGAAAGGCAAAAATGTAAGAGCTTTAGTAGTTGACAGCATTTCCCTCTAAAGACAAAAGATATCTCCTGATATTTGCCATTAAAAGATTTCTCCCTCTGTAGTTTCTTCATTTAAAGCTAGTTCGCATTTAAAAGTGTGGGGCTTGGCAATCACTCCCACGTGAAGTGATACAGCTGCAGCACACACACAAAACAAGAGCGAGCATCAGACAYAGAGCAGTGCAGACGAGTTCCTGCCCTCCTAACCAGGGGCCTGGATAGTCTCAAATTAAGATTTGTATAGGATTTTAGTTAGCAGGAAATGTAATTTTGGAGGGACAGTTGGGTATTTTAGTGCTGAGGGCTGGTGTCACTTGTTTATGGGTCCCTGAAGTTGGATTTTCTCTGCACTTGCTGTTGTCTAACCCTTCAATGAAATAACAACCAGATCAGTTCCTCGAGCCACCCACTCCCCCAAAATGTTTTTGTGCCGATCAATGTGTGGTTTCCATTACAAAATGACAGGAAGATCCTTGTTGTGTGCAGACTTTTTGTTGCTTCAAAGTTCAATCCAATTAGGCTCGATTTTTTTCCTGGTGCTGTGAGTCACCCTGGGTAAGCATCATGATGCCAGCAAGAAATATTTTTCTTGCATTTCAGAATCCCATAATCAAATGTAGGGCACTGTTCGCTTGAGTCATGGTTCCAAATGACTTTCTCTATTGAAAAAAAAAAAAAAATTACGATGGAAAAAAATGCCTGAAGAAGTGAAATAGAAAACAGGGTCTTTACTGTTTCAAGCAGCTCGGTAAAGCCTGGAGATGGCAGAGTCACAGCCAGAGAAGTGCCACTTGGGTTTTTGTGTACTCGGGAAGTGACAGTGTTAATTGTTTCACATTCTGGTTGTTTTTTAAAGTGGAGAGAGCAGAGATGATGCACTGCACAACAGAAATAAACAGCTCAAACGTTTCAGAGACGCCCTTGGCCAAGTGCTGGGGAGCTGAGGCAGAGGGACTTCAAACGCGCCGGGCAGAAATAGGAACTGCTCTTGCTCTTCCCTCTSAGCTATTTTATTTCTATTTCAGAYGCTGTTTCTATTATTTCTATTTCTGTTACTGGTTGTGGATAACAGGCTCTGTTTTTACCTTCTCTGCCCTTCCTTAAACTGTCAAATCCTGTCCCTTACAGATAAGGATGGGCTGAGTATCTGGCAAGCTCAGTGAAATGTGCTGTGGCTGCACCAAGTCAGAGGCACCAGCTGAGGAAGTTTCAGGGCTGAGTGTTCCCCTTGTCATAGGCAGGATTTTATCCTGAAAGTAAGAGGAGAATCAGGTCAGAGCTCTGGAAGCTGCCATAATGTGATGCATAAAAACACCAAGGCGAGGGAGGTATGAGATCTCTGGGAAGAACTTAGAGCCCCTTCCAGTGCCTAAAGGGACTCCAGGAGAGCTGGAGAGGGGCTTGGGAAAAGGGATGGAGTGCCAGGACAAGGGGGAATGGCTTCCCACTGCCAGAGGGATACTGAGGAGAAATTCTTCCCTGTGAGGGTGGGGAGGCCCTGGCACAGGTTCCCAGAGAAGCTCTGGCTGCCCCATCCCTGGAAGTGTCCAAGGCCGGGTTGGACAGAGCTTAGAGCAGCCTGGGATAGTGGAAGGTGTCCCTGCCCATGGCAAGGGGTGGAATGGGATGGTCAGTAAGGTCCCTTCCCACTCCCTTCCCACCCAATCCATTCTGTGGCAGGATAAGTACCTTTAGCATCTTCCTGGTGAGTCCCATCTCCTCTCTGKTCCACTCCATTCCCCATCCTCCACAGAACATAATTTTGTCACAGTCCTGTCTCCTTTACCAAGCTGTGTGTGAGGAAGATAAAATTGGTTTTGGCAACAATTTTAATAAGTTCTTTGGTGAATTTCCCATGACTAAACTCTGCAATATCCTCCCTTCTGGAAACTCTGAATCCTTGCGCCCACAGGGCTGGTCTGGGGTTGGAGGAAGTGTTTGAGAAGTAGAACTCACCTGGAATGCTCAGCTCCCTGAAATGCCCATCCACCTCTGGCCATCAGGGGTTTCAGGACAGCAGAGAAAGGGGAAACTGGTTTGTGCAGGTCTGCAGGATGATTTATCAGAGGTATCAGAGCATTTCGTAGCTGTGACACGGCAGAAAGTCAAGGGCAGCAGCTCCTCCCTGTTCCCCAACCCCTCCAAAACCGACTCAAACGACAAATGAAAACAAAATAAAAACCAAAATAAAACATTAAATCAACATCTGTCTAAGCAAAAAATACACTCTTTGCACCGTGATCTTCCCTGTTTCAGCCTGGACTTTCGTTCCTCCCCAGGCTGAGACGCCGACGGAGGTGGGGAAGGAGATCCTGACCTTCCACCACGAGGGTTTCTTCTGGCGCTGCTGGTTCTTCGGGCAGGGCCACTCTGAGACCATCTGGACCTTCTGGTACAGTGAGTACGATGCCTCCACTCCGTATCCACGGCATTCCTGGACAGTTTAATGGGAAACAAACACAGGAAGGGCTCCCAGGGATGAGGAGATGGTTTTATTTCATTTTTGTCGTTCTCGCTGTCTGTCAGAAGCAAACCTGGCTCGCCCACCCTTTTTGGGCCCTTTCTGTGCTCTTTTTCTGACCTGGGTTTTGTTCTCACAGGGTTGTTCACAGACATGTAGGAACCTTTTGATGCCCTTTAATTTATCACCTGTGAAGTCTGCTGAAGTGGTGGCTTCCACCAGCAAGGAGATCCCTTCCTTCCTCCCCCTCCCTCCCAGTGAACCAGGTGCTCCCACCAGGAATAGGAAAGGAGTGAGCCCACCCAGGACACGCCTGGCACCAGCCCTGCCAGCAGCCACAGTAGGATTTGGTATATACCCACCCCCCCCCCCCGATTTTAAATGAGTTCTGCAAAGGCTTTTAACACCACAAACCCCTTGACCCCGTGCCCGGCGAGGCTTCCATGGAAGATGCTCCTGGGGTTGTGGAGCTGCACGATCGCCTCAGAGGGCACTCGCCGGCAAATGATGCAGGTTCCCACACTAAATTCGCTCTGCAGTGATTAAAATTTCAAATGACTTTGCTGTCCCCCAGCCCCTGACCTGTTTCCTGTAAAACCTTGCAGGAATAGTCTCCGCCACTGTTCAGCTGAACAATGGGAAAGTTTGGGATAAAAAAGGACAGGCTTGAGAGAAGGAGTTTGCTGCTGAATTACATTGTATGGAAATGCACGATATAATTTTACCTGAAGTAAAATGAGTCACTGTGATAGCTGGCAAATTTTTTGCTACTTCTTTAGGTATTTATTGTAATAGGATTGATCATGGCAAATTAATTTGCTGCTCTCGTGGATGTAATAATTAATTCAATAGGTATTCCGTAGTCAATTTAGCATGAACTAATGTCCACCTATTATAAAGTGCTCCTTTGAGCTGGGGAACATATTTAAATAAGTGGCCAACCATTAATTAATTCATTTAACATTCATTCTATTACTGTTAATCATGATAAGCCTCAGTGGTATTAATATTGATGGGGCACTTCCCTTCTAATTGTGCTTTCCCTTCTCACCAGCTGGAGGTCTTGGAAGTACCTTGCTCTGGTACCCAAACACTTTGACTTTTCCAGGTGGCTTGGCACATTCTCTGGAGGAAAACAGTGCTGGGAATATTTACACTGATTTCAGTTGTTCCATCTTTCATGATTTACATCTGCCTCACACTCAGGTCATGAAGACGAGAAGATGTGGGAGTAGCAGCCTCAGATCCTCTGATATCTCCCCTCTCTCATCATTCTTCTTTWTATTTTTTAATTTTTTTTCTCTCTAACCAAGATTTACTATCCCTTTTTTCCTCCCCAGCCTTCTGATTTCAGGGAGGGCTTTGCACAACAGCACATCACCACCTCGATACCGTAACTGTGATTCTGCAGAAAATTAAAGCAAACAGGGATTTGATTCTTCTTTTTTCCCTCTTTTCCAGCCAGCCAAGCACACCCCAAGTTCTGCATGCATGGCTACCTCTTCCCCATGCCCATTGCTCTCGGCCCTTTCCCCCATCCCTCCTATGACACAACCGCAGGTGAGTTTCTTTCCTCCTTTCCCAAGGGATTGGGCAGAGATTTGGGATGTGTGTCGGTGCATGTGGCCAAGCATGGCCAAGACCTTTGGAAAGCTCCTTTACAAACCAGTCCTGCTGAGTTGGCTGCCCCAAGCACAGGTYGAGATGTTCTCCCGCATTTTCTCTGCTCCATCCCAACCGTGCTGGGATGGGCTGTGCTCCCTCCCCCTGGGTGCTCAGCACCTCCTCCTAAGAGCAAGGCAGRAGGATAAATCCACTTCTCCCATGTCCTCACTCACTGGGAAGAGCTGGAGCCAGAAAACCCAAATCCAGCCCAGTGCTTGGTCCCAGAGTCTGGTTTCTGGGATAGCTCAGGTGTTCATTTGCYGCAAGACAAAATAAACACCCCCTGGAAAATCAGTTAAAGACCAAATTGTTMGAAAATCCACATAAGTGACTGGCTTATTTTTAATGCACTGAGGATGACACAGTTGGAGAGCTCCCTTTCAACTGGGTCCCTTTTTATTTATGTTTCTCTATATTTTCCGAGTTCTTTAATGAATCAGCTGCTGCTAGGAATTTTAATTTGCTAAATTGGTGGCAGCAGTTAGAATTAATTCAATGATCTTTTTTGAAATGAATTGATTTCTTTAAATAGTGTGCATCAGTCTGCGTTGCCTCCGGGGATGCAGGGCAGACGTTCTGCACAAACAAACATCTTGACCTTTTCCTTAGCCTTTAGCAGTACCTTTTTTTAGTTTTATTTTATTATTTTTTTTTTTYC